>JAAEAF010006130.1:0-81882 GCA_011037195.1 Triatoma infestans | reverse complement strand
GCGGTTGATGGTATTTTTTTTATCCATTACCTTATTGAGATATACCGGCGATATTGGCGTCTAAAAGGATTATCAAATGTCAGCTTCCTGTAATTTTCACTTTTTGAAATATTTTCTTCAAAATCACTGACATTTTAAGTACATAAAATTCATATATAATGAAAACTCTGTTACAAAAATTTCAGTACACTATCGCAATGCGTCCTCTTTCGTATTAGTTACTAGCTAACCCGACCACGCTTCGCTGTGGCTCAGTCTGAATTTTAGGCTTAACCATGCGTGATTTTGATAATTTGTTCCGATGCTTTGGAATGCCCTGTCTGCTAATTCTTCTTTTGAATGTACAATGATGCAGAAATTAGATGGGAAGGTGATTTTTTTCCCGTTTCCGGATGCGTAGGAGCAGTGCTGTTACCGAGTTCAAGTAATTTCGTCTTGAAAATATGGCAGCTAGTGAATACTAAAGCTAGTGAATGGACTACTTTTTTTGTTTGTCCATTTTCTGCATAAACATAAAGATCAGATGGACTCTGGAGCATGCGACATTCGTTTTCTAAATTCAAACCGCACACTTGCAAAGTTTGTCCTTGCACTTTCTTGATAGTCATAGCGTACGCAAGGCGTATTGGAAATTGAAGTCGTTTAAACTCGAACGGCATATCTGTCGGAATGAATGGTATTCGTGGAAGTAGTACGTCTTCACCTTTATGAGGTCCAATGTGAATTGGTGCTTCAATTAGATTATTCATCAATTTTTTAACTACTAATCTTGTACCATTGCATAACTTTGGCTGATTGATGTTTCGGAGTAATATAATTAACACTCCAATTTTCAAATTTAGAATCTGAGGCTGTAATCCGGAAACATAGAGTAAATTAAGAAATTCGTTGGAAAGTTCACTACTTCACTCTGGTCCCTCACGGAGTCAATGAATTTGTATATCTCGATTCTGTTTAGAATGATGTTGTTCATATCGAGTACGTCAACATTTGTAGCCGCTAGCTAGAATGGCTCTCCCGCTTAACCATGCGTGATTTTGATAATTTGTTTCGATGCTTTGGAATACCTTGTCTACTAATTCTTTTGAATGTACAATGTTGCAGAAATTAGATGGGAAGGTGATTTTTCCCGTTTCCGGATTTGTAGGAGCAGTGCCGTTACCGAGTTCGAGTAATTGTCTTGAAAATATGGCAGCTGTTGGATCGTTTTGAAGTTGAACTCTCATATTCGTTGTTAAATGATTTTTTTTTACTGTGCTCCAAAGAGTTGAATATTTCAAGCAGGCATGCAATTCATCAGCTGGTGTTGAGTGAGGTATCACTGGAAGCGTTTGCCTGAAGTCACCGGATAGTAACACCAATGCTCCACCAAATGGAACCTGATTATTTCGCAAGTCTTTCAATGTATGGTCTAAAGTTTCCAATGACTTCTTATAAGCCATTGTACACTCATCCCATTCAATGATTTTACACGCCCGAAGAACCTTTCCCATTCCTGATGTTTTAGAAATGTTATTTGTTGGGTTTTCTGTGAAGTGCATGTTTAGTGTCAGTTTAAGAGCTGAATGCGCTGTTCTACCTACTTCCATCAACGTAGCAGCAATACCTGAAGAAGCAAGTGCTAACGCAATATGACCGTTTGAACGGATTTTAGCTCGGGATTTCCCGTTTCCGTGGCGTACAGGTACTTATAAGTAGTTGAGAAAGAGGTTCAGAGAGTGAGCCACCAACGCAACGCGTATGAGTCTGTCTATTTCTGCCAACTTCGCGAAATGCTCGGAGAAGTTCTCGTTTCCATGGTAACTTCGGAGTAAAAATTATATACATAAACCCTCTTATATAGAAATGCAACGTTATGTAAAAATTTCAAGTCAATCCATCGACTACTTTGGCGGCCACAAACATACGGATGCTGAATTTTTATATATATAGATATAAGAAGTAGTAAACATCTGTATTTACAATATTTGACACATAATTCAAAGAAATTACAGTTTATTAAAAAATAAAAAAAATAAAAAATAAATTTATTTATTTATTTATATTGAAATGAACTAGCAGGCTGCCATGTGACGGGAGGGAAAGCAACTGCTACTTTGATTTATTCCTGTCATACTATTCAGTGAATTTAGCGGAAAAATAAAAAAATTATATATATATATATATATAAAAGAGAATATTCCCTCTAGCAATCAAAGCGAATTTTTTACACCACTCAACAGAACTTTTAACATACCTTTAGGGGAGAAAAATTAATAATGTGTAAGATCAAAGGTTAAATAAAATGAAAAGTATATGAATGTTATTGACTGTTTTGTACTATATATACACACACACACACTATATCTATTATATATCTATATATATATATATTTCGCTATATTTTGCAAATCGGAATTAATTTCATTTTACATTATTTTGTTTCAAATATTAAAAAGAAAAGCAAAAAACAAACTTGTTATTATATTTAAATAAAAAAAAAATAAAAAAATAATTTTTAACTACAATCAATTTTCCAATTAATTAACGATAATAAGTAAATAAATAAATCAAATTTTGTAATGTAGCTGTAACAGACATTTCAGTTGAAAATGTTTTATATTCTGAAAATAAAAGAGTATAAAATAGGAAGCAATGTTCTGTGTGTGCGTTTGGTGTGTATGTTAACAAAGTAGGATCTGTAATAGGATCCAAAGAGAGAGATCCATAGCAGACAGAAAGAGAGAGAGAGAGAGTAGATGACGTGTCGTGGCTGCTGTATAAACTCTACTGCAAGATGTAATAGGATCCAAAGAGAGCGATCCATAGCAGAGAGAGAGACAAAAATGATAGGATCCCTCTCTAGCTTTGGGAGAATGGGATCTCTGCTTAAATACTAGAATGGGAGAAACTGCTTAAATACAGCGACGGAAGAGTATTCAGGAAGACCAGGGAGTATTCAGGAAGACTCTGCTATAGCAGTCACTACGCGTCATCAACCTTTCTCTTTACTTCTCACTACCATTCTGAATATTTTAGTGTAAAGTCCAGGCAGTCAGTGTTGCTTTTCTACTATTCAGTGTTTTAATGGAGTTGTTGAGGAAAGAAATTGGGATTGATGCAATAAACGAGATATGAAGACACTGTTATAATGTTGCTATATGTTTACACAAACTGCACTGAACTTTATAATGAAACTGATAGAATAAAAGGTGGGAGTAGATATATGACACGATGCAATGTATGGTTGAATCTGATAGATCTCCTCTAGATAGATTCCTACTGGCTTGTATACACAGATTCTTCCACTCAAGCCTGCTTAAGTCTGAGAGCACCAGAGAGGGCATGTCTTTTCTTTGCTTGCTATTACAGTGTTTAACCTCACTTCTAGTTTATTCATCTAAACCAAACCATTTTCACTCCTTTACAAGCCCAATATATTAAGAAGAGCTGTAATTTAAGCAGTTTCTCCCACTCTAGTCCGGCCTAAGCTAGAGAGTGATCCTGTCATTTTTGTCTCTCTCTCTTTCTGCTATGGATCCTATTAAAACATATATGAAAACTGAAAAATCGCAGAATTCGTACATAGATTGCGTATGTAACACAACAAGGTTTTTCAACCAACTGTAGTACAACTTTAATGTTTTTTTTGTTTTTTTTTTTTAAATTTTGAAAACACCTCCAACAATTTTCATTAAATGTTTTATACTATCTACACACAATGCTCATCACTTTCAGCTGATACATTTTTCGAGAATTTTTTCGAGAAAACTGCTTTTGTTTTAATGCAGTTCTGGGGTAACAGTTCTTCCTCCTACATCCTTTCTCATCACCTTTTATATTCTTGTGCCTTGTTGAAAGTGCTGATTGCATAATTTTATCAATGATTTTTTTAACTAAAATGAATATATCATGGTGCCAAAAAAATAAAACACGCAGAATCCACTGTGAAGTTAATTACCAACAATAATTGAATATTTTAAAAATTTAAGTCCTACGTAAAAAAAAAAAAAAAAAGAAGGAAAAAATCAACAAATACCAAGGGAAAGTCATGGAAAATCTTTAGTATAAAGTCTATGTACACTGTGGAAAACCACAACTCTAAAGGGAAATGAAATGTTTATTTGATTCAACTCCATCCAAAATATTCTTAATGAGACTAGAATAGCATATTATATGAACCAATTTCATCTTCCCGCACTTTCTAAAAGTAATCTTTACAGGTGAAAATCTCATGAGAACTACACTATAATACGGTAGGAGGAGTAAGGAGTGCCTACCGCCGGCTATATATATATATATATATATACAGTGTGAGAGAGTTGAAGGAAACAACTTTTGAATATGATATCACAACTGGAAAATCTTGGCTACATCCCCTCTATATCCTCTCCCTTCCCTCCCATCACCCCTCTTTATATTCTAAAACTTAAACTTTACTAAAACATTCTTGTCTCAGTTTTTGGTTTAGTTTCATTATGTTTCATACAGTGAAGCAAGTTCACTCTAGATGTTTCCATGTATATCTGTAAGCCACTTGCCTTACCATACAAAACTTCCACCTTTACATACGTGTAAAAGTGATTTTAAAATTTAACTTACAACAGAAGTGAGGGGAGAGTGTGTTCTTAAATTATGAATAACAAAAAGGCCATATGAAAATGTTTAAATTATATAATTTATAAACTTCATCATTTAAATTATTAATAATTTACAAAGAACAATAATAAATTATGTATTATGAATTTTATTATATTTTATTTATTTATTTTTGTTTAATTTATTTTATAATATATAACATTATAAAATTCAATATTAACTTTATAATTAATAATTATTTAATTAAATATTAATGTATAATTGATTTGTAAAAATACATCAATAAGAAACCAGTTTATTATATTCAGTAACACCCAATGACAATATATTGTATTATGTATTATAAAAGTATATGTTGACCGTTGATGAATTATGTAATGAAGAAATTTGGTGAGGATCGGTGAAGAAAGAAACATTTAATTATGCCAACGTTTTGACAGAGTTTCCTGTCTTGATCAAGGCTTTAACAAAAAAAAAAAACAATACAATGAGCGACCATAATGCATTAATAATACTGTAAAATGCTGAATAATAATAATAATAATAATAATAATAATAAAAATTAAAACAATAATATTGAACTTACATATAGATATGTAAACATCTGTAAGATGATGTTGAGAAAGAATTTTTAAAACACACAATTCTTACATCGCAGAAACATAAAAAATCGGTATGTGAAAGGGAATTCTAGAATGTCATGGTTTGAAAAAACCGTTATACAGCGCGGATAAATTATTATTATCATTCAGAAAATTAACAGAAAATTTATTTCTTTTGAATATATATATATATATATCATTTCTAATATATTAGAAAAAAAGATACTTTGTCGAAACGTTGGCATGATTGAATGTTTCTTTCTTGACCGATATTCACCAAATTTTTTCTTAACATAATAAATGTATTTATTTAAGATTTTCTTCAACTTGGATTTTTTTTTTTTTTACAAAATAATTAAATGATTTTTAACACGTTTACATGTTAGAGCCCAAGCTTTTCCCATAATAGCTTTGAAATGGCAGGAATGCAAATTAGATCGCTAACTTTTGGTATTTTTATTTAACTATTTCCAATGAACTATGGTAGCATTTTAAAGTGATGGAGCTATTATACTTCCTTAACAATTCTAAAATATAATTAGCAATGATATAACATTACTTATCTCTAACACAGGACAGCGCCGTTGATGTTTTGAACTGCGCAACTGTTCTAAGTGACTGCAACGCTTATTCGCTACCAACTTCTGCAAGTGGATCAGTCGAGGCCTACCCAACCTAACCTCCAAGAATTTTCGTATAAATAAGTGGCTGTTTTTTTTTTATAATCTCATTTATACTTTCTTTATTACTAAATAAAATATCAATCAATCAAAATAAATTTTTTTATTGCATTACAACAAAAGTAATAAAATATAATAAATTAAAAAAATAAAGCGGCTCATAAGCTCTCCTAATCATATATTTTTCTTTAATCATCATATAATTCTGTCAGCAAAAATATATAACATTAATAATTTGATAATGCAAGAGAACATATAGATGCACCTATAACGCATTCGTTTGATTTTAACAAAGTTTAAATATATATGAATGAACCTGGAAAATACATGTCAGTACTTGCCATTTCAAATGCTGCATTAATAATATACAATCAACGATTACATTTTAATTTTCTTGTAGAGGAAGTTTCAGTAAGTCAGAATTACATGGAAAAACAATCAACTTCCTTGCAGTATATTAAAGAAAAGTTATTATTAGAAAACGTAATCTTTCCGTTAAATGTATTATCGATTCTAATACTGCAATAGTGACTTGAATAAAGGAAAGTCTACTATGGAACACAAATTTGTTTATTAGAGCTGAAATGGAAACACCGAGATCTTAAAAACATCTCTAAAAGACACCATTTCTAGGAAAAGTTTTTAATTGAATAGGATAGTTGTGTACAGTAAATATTTACTACATATTCGATTGGAGCTTTTTCCGCAAAAGACAATGAATTGGAGTCTTCCAATCGAAACATCCAAATCGGATTCCACCGGCGACTCCCAATGGAAACGTAAATATCCGTGAAGTTTAAAATTTGAAATTTGACAAGGTACCGATACTTCCTCAAACATAAACAAGAAGAAATTAAAGTAATAATAACTTAATAGTTTTATAATATTGGTTACATGCAAAAATTCTATCCAATTTGGAGTGTGAATAACGCCAAATGTGTCTTCTAAGTCTTTGCATAATCTCCATTGCTATCAATAACCTCTTGCAATTTTCCTGGTAGGAGATGGGTTCCAGGCAGACAAATGCCCTGAGTTTGGAGTTGAAGAACTGTTATAAGGCAGACTCCACATCATTACGGTAGAGTTCTGTAGATCGCAAATTCGATAGTAGTCTATAAGGGCCAAGTCAGAAGAATTGCATGGGTGGAGAAAAACCGCCAAACAAATTCTATTAATTATTTTAGACGCGTGCTCACAGCTCATTGGGCCAGGCATTGTAGCGTGGCCGCTTCGATCCCAATGTTGCTCGCAGAATGTCCACCTATTGACAGTATAAGCTAGCATCAATGGCTTGGTAAGGTTCAAGGAATTCCCAGGGTTCTTTTGAAAGAGACCTACTGAGGTCCCAGTTCAGAGATCTTTTGATATACCATAAACAAAACTTTTTTGGTGGAATTATGGGTTTGACCGTCAAAGGGGCGGTTAAGAAATGCGACAACATACAGTCCTTCGACTACCTACCGAAACATAACCCACTTCTCATCTCCCGCAGCCATGATACCAAGAACGGGTCATTTTTGTACTAAGAAAACAAGGAAATACAGGTCGCGATTAGCGCCTCATTTGTTGATTTGGCTCAACTGATGTGGAACCCAACGATGAAACTTTGTGCTGAAACCCGGCGTTCCCGAACTGTTGTTCCGTGTTTCTGGAAGATTTGTGCTAACTTCTTAACCGTCGGATTCGGACTGTTTCTTATGGCTTGGTCAAGTTTCTCGTTGGAAAAGAATGATGACCCGTAGCTGAACTTGACTGCTTCTGTCTCCGTCTCTAATTTTCATCGAACGTCCACCCTCAAATCATCGTCGACATTTACTATCGTCAACTGCAGCTTTTTCATATATTAAACGTATTTGAGGCAAGCTGCGATCGCACTACTACCTATATCGAACTCGTAAAGTAAACAGTGCCTGATCTGTTCCTTATCAGTCTTAATTCCACCGTCCCAATATTCTATCTAATCACCTTCACCAACGCTCTAACATTATCCCGATTACGTAGCCAACTATCCACATAATAAAAGCACAATCCGAGTGTGGGGAAAACCTCCAAACTAAAATTCCATTAATTTTCGACGCATGCTAACAGTATCGTTGAGCCTGGCGTTATAGTGGATGATGACTTCTTGGCAAAGCATGGCCGCTTCGATTCCAATGTTGTTCGCAGAATGTCCACCTACTGACAGTATACGCTAGCATCAATGGTTTGGTTAAGTTCCAGGAATTCCCAGGGTTATAGTGGATGATGGACAGGTAGATACATGCTACCTTTGTATGTACAATAAATTCTTGTAGTAACTCAATGTTGTGAACTCTACATTTAATCGATAAAAAAAAAAAATACAGGATATTGTGAGTTTATTTATTTTTTGGCAACCATTTTCGGTTATTACTGAATCCTTTTCAAGGCCAACAGATTTTTGCGAACAGTTATATCAACCGGAAACATTCAAAAGTTCATTCCTTTTCAAAACTGCATTCATTACTTTTCTATTGAATAATGTAATATTCTTATGAATAGTTTTAGAAGAAAAGCTGGGAACATGTTTCCTAGATTACCTTCCCTTCAAGCAGTTAAACAGAAGAAGTATTTTAAGCTCTGGCCATTTATATAAACCAGTCTTTATTTAAAATAAAAACAAGAATAATCGTTAGAAATATTGTTTATCGTTCCTCCTGAAATCTTTCAAGTTCTACCTTTAAAATATTAAAATATTTCCGTATTTTGATTATAGTTGCATAGTTTATAATGATCTAACCTCCGAATTGAATTCAAAATTACAAAGAACACTTAACTCCTGCATCCGGATTTATATTAAATGTTAGAAAAGATGGCCACATAACTACACATTACCATAGTTTAAACTGGTTTAATGTTGAGTACCGCAGAAGGTATTTTACTGGCAATTTTATTTATCAGTTGTTCAAATTACAAATACCAAAATATCTCGCGGAGATATTTTCGGTAAAAGCTGCACTGGACTTACGAACTACAAGGACTGTTGACACTAGACTTTACATACAACCTTACAGGACTGCAACATATCACAATTCCTTTAACGTTACTGCTAGTAAACTATGGACCGACTTACCTATAGACATGACTAGCAAGAAAACATTTTTTAGTTTTAAATTTTATTTTTATAATTATTTATTTGCAAAGTTCAGGAGAAATTAAGTTTTTACTAATTGTTATTAATATTATTTCTATTTATTAGTAGTATTAATTTTAGTTTTACATCTGTATATAGTTATTGTAAATAGTTTTATGTAATATTAATGTTAACAACTAGCAGAAATTTATTTTATATTTATTTAATTTAATTAGATCAGAGAGTGATTATTGTATTATATTTTACGAGATGTAAATTTCTTTTTTGCTCTTAAGGGACATAGGTCCCAGGGCATAATAAACTTTTCTTTCTTTAAAGTATTCACTTATAAAGCACAATGCGCATGGTTCTAATAAATTACGAAAAAAAATTGAATTCGTGAAAAAGAAGATTTAGAGGAATTTATATCGATCTCAAAGATGAAGAGAAAATGTTATACTGACTGACATACAAATATGGACCTTTCATTTTTATTTAGAATATTTTTCATGGAAAATTAACGATCGGTTATGACGATCATATACTCTGCAATTGGAAGAAGTGGGAGAATATGAAGAAGAGGTACAAAGAAGGAGTGAACAAGCCCGCAAAGGAGTGAAGAAGCTTCACAAAGTTCTGTGCAATAGGATTTTATCCAATGAGAATAAAAAAAACGAATTTTTTATTGTGCTAGGGGGCTGAAACATGGACCACTTCACGAAGAATCTGCGCAAAGGTGTAGGTGAATAGAGAAAGAGTACTGAAAAAAATGCTGGTAAAAGACTAAAGTCGATACAACGAAGAAAATAAAGGAGATGGACATTAAGGAAACAATGGAAGAAAGATTTGATAAAAAGAAATCAGTATGGACATCTTAGAAGAATGCAGAAAGGAAGACTGCCAGATAAGATGAGAAAGTGGATCCTCCCAGGAAACAAAAGGAAGGGATAGACCGGCAAGAAGATGTGAAGAGGAGATTGAAGAAATGATGGCTGGAAAAGGTGTGAGAGATGGAGATTAGCTGGATAGGGAATTTTGGTGGGAAGAAGTGACTTGATGGCAACCTTACATTGAGAAACGCCAATAAAAGTAAGAAAAAACTAAGTATGATTGTTGTTAGAATTCGCCTAGAGGAAGGCAAAATAAATTTGCCGAAAAGTTGGCTGAAAAGAAGAAGGTTTGCTTTATTTTAATGATCACAAATCCAATCCCCTACGATTGAGGATACAACATTTGTGACGATTTTTGAGTTAAAAATGTGAACATTGCAATTAGTGAAAGTTGTAAGAATATTCCTCACCAGATTTAGTTATTAATTTAACCAACAACCTTCTGCCAAAGTTGCAAATTAAATTAGGCCTTTCTTCGTCCTACAAACAGGGCTTATAATGGAAAATTATGTTTTCTTTATTTATTTTTTTTTTTGTTTTTAATAAACTGAGCCAAGGAAACAAGATTAACTTAGAAAAATTTTCTAAGGTCACAAAAATTAGGTAATAAATCGGAGGGAGATATTTGTGCTTTGTTTGTTTATGGCTAAATAGTTTTTAGGCAACGTAATTTTAAGTTACCGCTAGCATATATAATATAATTAAGGAATAGAATAAGAAAATGAAGTTAAATTAAATAAATAATAAAAGAGCTCATTTGTTTATAAGGAAATTAAATGAATAAATGGTATACGGTGACAGGTTAGGAAACTATCAAAATCAGAAAAGGTGATATTTAGAACTAGGGCATTCTAAAGTGGCAGACTTGGCATACGTGATACCATACCACAACATACATACATGGAGTGAGGAAGAGTTAGATAGGTTAGGTAGGAGGATGGTGTGGTATACAGCAAGCAGCAAGTAACTTCACTCACAGATTCTGTATGAGGCTCATGTATTATACACAACATAATCCTGTCTTGTTAGAAGCCTTATTAGCTAAGGCAGGAATAGACTCAACTCCTCTTGTAAATATATATATATATATATGTATAATATATACAAACATATAGACGTTGTTAGTAGGGGGAGAGACCAGGTCGCTGTGTCACTATGTTCACGTCCAATATACGTTCATTATGAAAAATAATTTAAATTAGCATTCCCCCCCCCCCCACACACATTTACCGCCACATATTTTACGCATACACATTTAGCTTACTTACACTATTTTGGCATAAAGTAGGATAAAGCCTATATGTTCATTCGGGAACAACGTGGCACTAACTACCAGCAGATATTGTCGATGGCAATAGCAACCACTTAGACACTTCATCAGAGTTACATATTTTGTGAACTTTAAGCCCGTAAAATCGGGCTAGATTAGCTCAGTGGGACTGCAGTGGACCAGCAAAGCGGAGATCCGCGAGGCCTACCTGTGTGCCTTTAGATTTGACTGCACTTAGAGCTACTGCTAAAGCTCACTGTCCGGTGAAGGGCAGTATTGTCTGTAAGGAAAGAATACTGCCCGAAGGCTGCGAACATTAGCCCGAAGGCTAAGCTGAGCTTTAAATAGCGTACCGTTGTCCCTCCCACAGACGTTAAAAAAAAAAAAAAAAGCATCAACATAGCAGCATTCTAATTCAAAAATGGAGTGTTAAGAATAATTGTTTTTTCCCCCTACTTCGGCTATTCAGCCATTCAGCGTCGCGCGGCCCAGTAAAACAGGACTACCCTGCGCTGGCGATTGATGTTATTCGTTTTATTGGATATCTAGAGGGCACGTGAGAACAATTTCGGACGCGAATATCTTCACCCCCTCCCTCCCGGGTTACTGAAGAATATTTGTGAAAGAATGACAATTTTCCTAAAATTACTTTTAGAAAATCAAAGTATGTATACATACACGATAGTTACATTATGTAAATTACATACGAAGTTGTGTTAGTTAACAACAGAATTAGCTAGGGGTAATAACAGTTGTTGAAGTAGAAGTGGAAAGGTGCCGACGGTCGTTCCTCTTAGTCGTTATTGTAAATTGAATATTTCAATTATATTACTTATATACACACACACACATTTATATAATTATATATATACTATAACAACACAAGGGCTGCTGGCCGGTAGGTGAGCGAGTATATAATTCAAATTCACATGATGAGAATTTCAATCAAATTAATTAATTGTTATGAATCTATTTCATTACAGTTTACCATTAATTAGTGTTATTGATTACTTATATTACCATAGGCTATTTCATAGTAAATTATTGAAATAGCCAGTAATTCTAGATAATCAGAAACTTGTTATGTATATGAAAAGAGAAACGGTTTTGGAGTACATTGTGCGAAAGTAATATTTAATGTGACCTAAATTACATCGAAGGTTCTTAGTAAATAATAGTTTTGATATGTCATAGCACCAAGATCCATTCCCAGTTCACTGAAGACATCAAAGCGATATATGGACCTCAACCAATGTGAAAAATTCTATTTAATTGGAAAGTCTGTAGGAAGGTTAAACAGACAGATTTTTCTGCCAAGGAAAGCGACATAGACTTATTATCATTTATTGTGAGTCACTTCTATAAGTCTCTATTACAGATTTGTCCTTCTAAACACATATATTTTTCAACCATTCTTATTAAAGATAAGATTTTCTTGAAGTGTGGACTGATAAACTGGGCCCATCTGGCAAGTACTACAGGTTTTATTCGAATTGTTCTTGAATGGATGGAAGATTTGGAGCTGCGATCTATTTTTAAGATCGGAATTTCCACTTGTTCATGCTTCTTGAAAAATGGGCCACTATTTTTCAGGTTCAGATTTGTGTAAAATACTACGCTTTATTTTGCATATGCGGTTTAGTAAGTAAAACTTAAAAATGGTTTGTATTCGTTGGAATAGTCACTCTGCTTTGTGTACAATAAATCCATTTATTTCTAAATCGATTCTAGAATGTTCTCAAAGGAATACTCAAAGAACTATTTTGCTCTAGGAATATCCTTCTTACCCCCTGCGGGCTGGGGTTAGAATAGGCCCGCTACCGTCCAGGATGTCGTAAGAGGCGACTAAAGGACTAGACCGAGAGGTCGAAAAACATCTCTGATGGTGGGCAGCAGCGCTATCAGTAGAGGCATGGGGCCGAAGACAGTATTTGTCGGAGGCGTCGATGTCATCAAACCAAAAGGCGGAGCTGGAGACCAGCGGTACGGCTATTGAACTGCGGGAGTGGATGGGATTCCAAAGTCGAAGAGAAGGCAGCTCACCTAGGGACTCCCGGCAACCCAATAACAGTTGGGAACCCGTTGTCCCCGGGTATATAGCGGCCTTCAGCACTGGGCCAATCACCCGTCTGATGTATGAATGATTCAAAGAAATAAAAGTGGCCTCAATAACGGACAGAAAATCTCTTCGGGGATAAGAAGGATGGCACAGGATAGGGACCGATGGAAGGGCTGGATTGGGACTGCTTCTCCACGCCTCACGGCACAAAGGAGATAGGGAAAGAAGAAGAAGAATATCCTTCTTATCTGGATTCCAAGTCCCTGAAAATCCAGGGTGCTAAATTAGGCACCTGTATATCCTGAAGTTGTTCCGAAGCTCTATTATTGGTATGGCATAGGACAGAAGACGGTCTGTATAGTTTCCAACTATGGATATCTTCACAGCACTCGGCTTACAATAAGAATCCTGACTGACAATACAAGTAAAGCTGAGAGTTAGATGGTACTAGGTTTTACACAGACTTTCCTAAGGCAGCTGATTAAAATCCTATCCTTGCTCATGTATAAATCATAGTAATCCCTTTATAACATCCTAAGGGATATAGTGTAGAGTGCCATGAAAATCTCTGTGTGCTTAACCTACTGTCAAATTGCTATGGTACACAATTATTCTAATTTTATTTCTTTCTCAGTTCAATGAAAAGCATTTTTTTCTTTATGGGTTACTGAATACTTAAATAAAATTACCCATTTCCTTAAGTCCTGTTTTCTTTGCAAACGAATATATAACAAATGATCCTATGATAACAAATGATAATTTCTTTTTGGTCAATGAAGATACATAACTGACCAGATTCGCCCGGCTCTCAAAACGGTGTTGGCTGCAAAACATGCCAGTATACAAAAAAAAAGGCATTCGTTCGCTAGGAAGGTACAATAAGTGCGATATTAGTAATTTTGCGAAAACTTAAAAAAAAAAATATATATGAACTACATAATATGGCAATTTTAATATTAAAAATATTTGCGTGACATATTATCTAAACATACTCAGTTTGGCAAGCACCATTTTTTTTTTTTTTTTTTGTATGAATTAACATAATATTTTGCATAAAATCTCTCACGCTGATTCCTCCCCGCCGTCACTTAGTCATGCTTTCATTTCCCGCAGCCTGGTGCCTACATTGCTTGCGATTGATCTTTCTCATGAAATCTAGATAAGACTACGGGGGACAGTTTTATTATTATTATTATTATTATTTTTAATTACTTGGGCGCCACCAACAAACATTTCATTGATTTTTTTTTTTCTTCTTTCCTGAGTGTTTCTAAAATTACAAATATCAATTATAAAAATTTAATTTAGTTCCAAGAACAGGAATACCGTTTATATAATATCAAATGAAGTGTAGTATGGGACTGCCACAACATCCTGGCAAGAATAGGAAACCAAAAGAAGGTATTACTCGTCTAGGCGCCTGGCCATTTAGGCCATGAGCCATTCTCGTAAAGTGGAAACATTTTCCCAATTATTCAATCAAAATGGGAGGAAAAAAAATCGTGTTACGCCTCCTGACTCAAAGGCAAAGCAGAAGTTGGAAAAAATACTTTTGATACGTAGTTTTAAATCCATTATTAAAAGTATCAATCTTGAATCTGTATCAGGATCAACTTTTAGCCCAAAATTCTCATCCCAGTCACTCTGAATTTCATCGACCAATAATCACAACTCAGGAGAAACTTCAGTGGTTGCGATATAGGCCCACCTATTGCTCTTACGGAAACTCATATCACATATTTCCAGTGAAAAAATTCAAATTGAAAAAGATACCGCAATCAATTCTTTCTCTTTTTAGACAACTAAGAGAAATTAATGAAAATAAAATAATTATTACATAACTGGGTATGGAAAACTGATTCACAAATGATCAGAATATCATCTACAATGTAGCCCTCTATATGACAGTGGGTTGTTCCTACAATTCGATCATTATTATCATAGCTTCATGAAACAAATAGTAGTGTTATGTTTTATTATTATGTTATTTTTTATTTAAATAACTCTGATTCATAAAGTTAACATAAAATGATTCAGTTTCTTTACTTTCTTTTTCTTCCTGTTTCACATAATTGTTTCTATTAACAAAACGCACAGTTTGTTAAATTTGTAGTATCTTTTTTAGTACTGATTTTGTTTATATGCTAAGAATGTGTTTTGCTAAGAATGTGAATTATAAAACAAACTCTTTGAGACTGTCTACACAACATGATGAACTAAATATAAATAATTAGGCCGTAGATGACTCATAAGATCGAAACATCCTGTTCTGTTCAGTAAATGAATAAAAAAAAAATTGCAAAATACGTATTCGACTCGTACTAGAAGGAGTTGGTATCACACGTTGATGTCTAATCTATCTCTTGATTATAAGATACTTAACCTTCTCACAGATTTTTTGAAATGATTAACGTACAAAACTTAATCTATTTTGAGAAAAACAAATCTGATGTGAAATTCTCATAAGACATTCTCTTACTACAGTAATAAATTTGGCAAATTATCTTTGATATTTGAATTTTTACTCCAAGGCGATCAGTAACCCTAACTCAATAGATATATAGAGGTGACGGGCGATACATACATGGTTCTGAAACAAGACAGTTGGTAACCGGCAGTTTGGTAACTGTAGTCCAAAATACGCGCGTACAATGTTGTGTTGTATGTTTGTAGTAGTACGAGCGGTTTAGTAAAAGGGCTTGTAAGTATATATGTTTAAGAGAGAAGTAATAAGAATAATTAAGAAAACGCTGGTAGATTAAATTAAAGATATTCTTTAAAGATATTTAAATGCTATTCAGTAACACAGCAATATTAATTAATTTTACTGAATTTTGTTGGAGTAAACTCTTGTAATAACTTAAAACTGGCACAGTCCTGGGGTGTTCTCTTTGGTGCCTACAACAAAACTGTCTTGACAAGAATGTCTTCTAATTGTTCGTTCAAATCCTCCCCTGTTGGAAGAAGGGGTAGGACAATGCTATCAAGTTCATGAACTCTAAAAGACAATAGTGGTCTTCTACCTGAAATGTTCTTTTGCAAGGGAATTGTCACATATTCTTGATATTTTTGATTTTTTCAAATTAAATATATTTTGAAGTCTATCAGTACCTCTCAGAGAAATAGTATAACTCAGAAAGCTATTCATGCTGTAGAATCGTATTTGATGAAGCATGACCAAAACTTTACTGACAGATGAATCACTGGTGGGGTACTAAACAGAATAATATCGAAGTTTGAGTTTTCCAGTGAGTTTTAGTTTTTGAGATATTTTGTTTACAAAAAACACACGATATTTATATTTATCTTTGGTTAAAAACATATATTTTATGCTTAGGGGACCTCAAACTATGTGTATTTCCCTGAGACAAATCAAAATTTCAAAACTTTCTTACGATCGTATTATTTCCTCGTACAGTGTAATTTTTTTTTTTTTTTTTTTTTTTAGTAAGGGGGCCAACGCAGTGCGACCTTGATCAGGTCTAGTGCTATGCCCATAGCACCCGAACGGATATCCAATTGAATATCCGTTCTACAACACCTCCAACAGGTTAAGATCCCTGAGGAATCCTAATACCCTGACGGGCTCTAGAGAGGCTATGTCTCCCTCCTCCACCTGGTAGCTGTCCTAAACCTTCTCTGAGTGGCAGCCTCGCAGTCTGATAGGAGATGTAGTGGAGTTTCTCCAACTCCCCACAGAATCTGCATGAGCTGTCACTTTCCAAACCCAGCTTCACCAGGTGTCCTCTAAGTCGGCAATGCCCCGTGAGGAAACCCGTAAGTTGGCGGAGCTTGTTCTTGCTCAATCCAATGCAGGCCTCCGACCTCCGTTGGTTATAATTTCCCAAGCAGATCTTGGCCTGCCGCAACCCGGGGAGGGAGTACCAGAGTTGAGATCTCTTCGTCAACTCCTCCTTCCTAAGTTCCTCCAACAGAAACTGGTCGCTAATCCCACAAAAAGGTTCCGGCCCCAGAAGTGGGGTCATAGCGCCTATCTTGGCCAGGGCGTCGGCCATCTCATTCCCTTCAATGCCAACATGCCCCGGTACCCACCAGAGTGCAACTTTGTTCCTGCTGCCCAGATCGTTAAGTTTATCTAGGCATTCCCAAACCATTTTAGAGTTAATAACTGGTGCACCCAGAGCTCCAATGGCTGCTTGACTATCAGAAAGGATTACAATCTCCTGATTCCTGTATCCCCTATCGAGGTTGAATTGAACACATCTTCCAATAGCGTATACCTCCGCCTGGAAGATGCTGGGAAATTTACCCATGGGTTCCGAGTGCTTGATCCTTGGACCAACCACCCCCGCCCCAGTCCCCTCGAGGGTCTTCGACCCATCCGTGTACCATTTAATGGCATGTTCCTTGATGCCCAACAGAGCGGATCCCTCGCTCCACTCGCTTTTGGTGCCTAGCCTCGACGAAAAATTTTTAGTGAAGCTGTACTTCTTGACTCATACCATCCCTAGGGAGGTGCCAGATGAGGGAGCCCAAAGGTGAGAATACCAACTCTCTAACCCCCAGCCATCCCTCCCCTCCTGCACCACCCCTAGAGATCCTAAAAAGGGCCCCCTTCGCCGCCCTTTCCACCACTAGGTGCAAAGGTGACAGATTGAGAATAACCTCAATCACGGCGGTGGGGCAAGTCCTCATAGCCCCCGTCATGCCTAAGCATGCGAGTCGCTGTACCTTGTCAAGAGTTCTCCTGACCGATACTTCTTTGGTCTTCCTAAACCAAGCCACCGCGCAATTTTATTTATATATTATTTACTATCTTTTACAGAGCAAGAAGAAGTACATAATGTAGTGGAAGAACGAAATGGAAAAATAATAGTTTTGAAAAATAGTTTAGAATATTTTATAGTATCAAAAATATAATTTTGTTAATATTTTAAATGTATCTAGTGCAGTGAAAAGAGCCAGGTATACTACAATGAAAGTCATTGGTATTAGGGAAACAAAGGCACAAAAATCCGTTAAATTAATACAATGCGACTTGGCCAACTGTTTTGTTAGAGAGAGCATTCCTTAGGACAGTCTGTATTCTGCTTTCAAATCCAAAACACTTGCTTCAGGAATCGTTCTCTAAAAATCAGTGGCAGTTTCACAATATATTAATAAGTTTATAATATCTTGCAAATAACTTGTAGTTATTATTTTATTAGAGTATATTTATTGTTAGCAGTGTTACTTATTACTAATACTTCTCTCTTAAACATATATTCTTACAAGCCCTTTTACAAAACCGTTCGTGCTACTACAAACAAACAAACATACAACTCAACATCCATCACCAAATACATTTCAATAATATCATTTAAGCCATTATAGAAAGAAGTCTGGAAAAAATTACAGATTATTAAAGATTATAAAATAATTATTATGCATTGCCTTAGATTACGAAGAAAAGTATATAGATACATGTATGCAAAAGCCTTTATAGCGATTTCTCTGAATGTATCTCTGAACGTCAGCTTTCATTCTATGCTTTGACGTTTGGATTCAGGCGTTTCCTTTAATATTCTCACTATGTTGGTCTATGGATAATGTATTCGCCTTTGTTGCGAGAATTCAGAGAATTCGATTACTGTGAGAGCAAACTCGGTGTTGACCAAGCAACGTCAAAAAAAGGTGGGAAGTAGAGTTGGTAACGCACAGTTGATTGGTAGAGCCTAAAACAGTGAGGGAACCGTGGCGTGTTCACCATATGTTCCCCAATACAAATCGCAAACAAGGGAAGCCTCGGCCCTTTATAGGCTGTTGCATCATAGTTTTCTTTTTTATTCTCAATATATAGCTCACAGTTCAAGATAATGAATTTTTTTACAGCCGTAATAAAAAAAGTAGTAGAAGAGACATGGGGGGAAAAATGCAATGAATTTATAATTGTATTATATAAAAAGAAATAAGGAAATTATGTGATTAATGCCATTTACCGCATAAAATCTATAACCATTTATCTCCTTCACTTATTGGATGACCCCCACCTCCAAGATAAAATTTAAAAAAAAAAAAATGTTTATATTATTAAAACCCAGTTTGATCAATATTACTATTTACTTTCTAGATATAAACTATTTGAAAGGCTGTCAAGTTTACTCTTGGTAGAATATCAGTGAAACTCCTTCCGTTTTGACAGCCGTCAATACCAAGCAAAACTAAAATACAACTCCCCCCCCCTCCTGTTATTCCAAATAGACACAAATATGCCCTGGGCGATTATATTATCAAATATACATGATTTAACAATGTCGAATACATGTATAAAAATATTAATAAATCTAGAGAAAAAAAAAAGAAAGTAAATTTACCGCAGGCAAAATACATACAATTTTTCTTATACCATACAGTTTTTTTTTAACTCCTTCCCCAGGCCAAAGTAACAAATGTTACTGTTCTACCTATTTTCCCAACTTTCAATTTTCCTTGCCCCCCCACCCCCCACCCCCTTCTACTTCGTATAGGTTTCTTAGGTAAATAACAATTTACCAACTCCCAATGATATGGTAGAAGGAGGAAATAGAAAACATAACACAAATACTACAGTATCTGTATATTGTTTGTGATACCAATTTCAAATAATATGATGAAGGTTAGAAAGAAAAATGAAAAGAAAAGAAATGAAATGAAAAAAATAAATAAATAAATAAATAAATAAATAAATTGTTTCCAGTTATGCCCGCAAGTTACAGAAAAATTTTGTCATAACAATTGTTGCACCATTATTCATGCATGCAAGCATTGAGTCAGTTGGGTGAAAGTATAAACATAATACCTAAGTGGTATATTGGCAACGGTTCCCCCACAAAAAATGAAAACATATATATATATTATTGCATAAACATTGTATAAAATGAAATGAACTTCCATATTTTATTTGTTATTATATATATATATATATAGAGAGAGAGAGAGAGAGAGAGAGTGAGTGAGAGAGTGTGAGGGACAATAAAGAAATTGATATTGGTATCCCAAATTGTTTAGTTTTCATTTTATTCGTATTTGTAATAAAAAGAAATCAAATTTAAAATTCATTTGTTTTTATATTGTTCCCATTACTTTATTGAATATGAATTTGATAAAATAATAATAATAATATAGGGAACGGAATAGCTAATTGGTTAGCATACTGGACTCCCACGCGGAGGACCCGGGTTCGAGTCCAGCTGTGCCAGCCTTAGATTTTTTTCTTCCTAGAAGCCTCTACAGTTCACTGTCTGGTGATGGACAGTGTTGTCGGTAATGAGAGAACACTGTTAGGAGGCCGGAAGTGCACTAAGAAGGTTCCGGGCATCAATAACCATAG
Source organism: Triatoma infestans (assembly GCA_011037195.1). Lineage (NCBI taxonomy): Eukaryota > Metazoa > Arthropoda > Insecta > Hemiptera > Reduviidae > Triatoma > Triatoma infestans. The sequence continues at coordinate 61,403 of JAAEAF010006130.1, read as the reverse complement.
ATGTTGACACGTCTTAAATTAAATAAAAATCTGGTGTGAAACACTCACACAACTTTCTGTTACTCCTTTTCTCAAAATTATAATTGACAAATGACATAGTCTGTGTACCAAATATAATGAAATTTTATAACAAAACTTTTCAATAAATGCGCACTTTCGGGTTTACTAATTTTCTTAAAACTTGGAATTTTGGCCATCTATTTATTTCTAATTAATTCTGTTTGGATGATAGAATTATATAATCAACTATGATACCACTTTTAGAGGAAGCTGTATCCCCACCCATCCCCTAAAAGTACCCTTAAATGAATTTTCCCAAAGAAGTGTTTTTTATAAAAGATTAGATCTTTGCTGTTTAGTTTATATAAAAAGTTTCAAGAAAATCGCGAAAAAGTGGAAAAAAATCATTTAGTAAATTGTTAAAACAAACGCACTTCCGGTTATCCGAATTTTTTCAAACTCGGAATTTGAACAACATATTTAATTTTAATTAATATTATTTAGATGACAGAATTGGTCTAATAAACTGAAATAGCAGTTAAGATGAAAACCTAACCCTACCCCTCCCAAAGAAGTGCCCTTAAATGAATTTTCCCAGAGAAATGTTTCAAATTAAAGTTTTCAGCTCTTTGTATGTGTAGTTGATATTCCAAGTTTCAAGGAAATCGTCGGAACCATTTTTGAGAAAATTGCAAAAACGTAAAAAAACCAACTTGTAAAGTGGTACTTCCTGTTGAGGAATTTTGACAGATAACGCACCGTCAGATCCCATGGTGATACCTAAACGTAATATCAAGTTTCAACTTTCTTACGGTTTTTCGTTTTTGAGCTATGCTGTTCACACACACACACATAGACCATTTGCTAAAAACCCCTTTATCGGACTCAGGGGACCTCAAAACGGATATTTCCGGTGAAAACTCGATATCGAAAATTTGACACGGTTATAATACTTCCTCTTACTAGGAGTGAGAGAAAGTAATAATAATAAATCTGATCTGAAACACTCACATGACCTTCTCTTATTACAATTAATCCAATTTAATCAAAAAATTATCTTTAAAATTGTAACGTTTACAATATTTAGTTGGACTGGCCATAAAAAAGATAGCGGGGGGGGTTTTACTTGCATATCTGGGCGGCCTTATGTGGAGCGCCCTAGTCAATACAACAAAGCTTGTGCAAGTTTAAATTTAAACTAATTGACAGGCTAAAATATTATAATATTTTTATTTTTTCGGATAAAATGTTACGAATAAAAGTGTTACGTTTTTATCTCTGCAGCGAGCTTTCCAAGTTTAAAGAAAATCATTGTAGCCGATTTTGAGAAAATCCCCCCCCAAAAAACTAATAACCTATTCTGTGAAACCTGTTTTCTTCAAATTAGGAATTCTAGGAATGGTTCTAATATATATCAATATTATCTAAGTGATAAAACCATTGTCCGCAAGAGTTATTTCTGTTGCATGCAGTTACTTGGGAAATAGCTCAGTACGCCATGCACTTCATCAGAACAGTACACAATACACTTAAACTACATACATCCTACCGTTTGCAGACAAGGGCAAACACAACACACAAAGTAGGGTCTTCATCCCTAGTTAATTGGCGTAAGCCAAGGGAGAAGAAAGGGATAAGCTCAGTGTTAGCGTGTTGGACTAGCAACGCGGAGGTACCGGGTTCGAATCCAGCAAGGAGCCCTTAGATTTCCTCTTCTTAAGATCCACTACAGCTCACTGTCCGGTGATGGGCACTGTTGTATACAGTTAGAACACTGTTCGGATGCCGGCAGAGCTCTGAGAAGGCTGCGGGGGCACAATAGATCTTTTAGGTTTAGTGCAATATTCCGCTATAAAAGAAAACTAAGTGAATAACCATACATTTTATACTGAGTTGGTAGTTAAGAGGAAAACATAACGCTACTGTTTCCTCCCCCCAAAAAATATTTCAAATAAAAAAAGGGTAAATATTTGTGATAATGTGTATAAAGGCAACGATTTTAAAGAAAAATCGTTGAAGTCGTTTTTTGAGAAAATTGCGCGAAAATCTGAAAAAAAAAATCATTTAACTTCATTTAACATTCATTGCACTTCTGGTTGATGGATTTGCCTCTAAAATCAGATGCGGTGGTAGTACCAAATTAGAATACCACGTTTGTACTTCTTATTTCGTTTTTGAGAAATTTTTGTTAACAAACATACACTGACTGACAAACACATACACCCACATTTGTGTATATGCAATATAATATTAACTATGTTGACTTGTTGGGGGAAACCAGTCAAGCGCTGGAACTGCCTAGGATAAACTAGAAGGTTGAAAAACAAGATCATGGAGGGTTGTCAGTGATGAAAAGGTGTGAAGAGTAATTGGGCAATAGGGTTTGGGTGAATCTCTAGGCTTTTATGGAAATTTTGGAATTTGAAGTGTATTAGATCACTGACGAAGGAAAATTAAGGTCGTAATGGAGGGTTGCGATTGGAGACATAATGGCATGCATTAACGATTCTGCGAAGGACTTTAGATTGGAAAGACAGTATGGGTTGTAAATTGGAATATTTTAGGGAGACCCATAATTTTAATTCCTAAGTCAAGATAGGACCGAATAGTACTTTGAAAAGTGTGCGTCTACATAAAAATAAGCAATTAATTAAACTCTAATTTTGTCCAGCGTAAAAATGTTATGTATATATCCGTAGAAATCTATACTTCCATTACTTTCTATTACTGCGGATAAGAGGAAGTATTGCGTATCGTGTCAAATTACACGTGTGAAATTGAGTTTTTTGTTAATTTAATGCGTTCAATGGCGCTCGGAGCCTTCTCAATTCACCGGACAGTGAGCTGTAGAGGCTCCTAGGAAGAAACAAATCTAAGGGTAGCACAGTTGGACTTGAACCCGGGATATCTGCGTGGGAGTCCAGTAAGCTAACCACTTAGCTATTTCCTTCCCTGACATTTTCTGAGTAAAAGTATTTATTAAATATAGCAAAAAATTGCTAAACATTGTTGTTACAAAAGTATAAATTATATATGTTTAGATAGTTTTGGAATAATTCAAGGGAAAGAAACTAAAACGGCAGTCTAAGAAGAAAAGTATATAATCTCTATCATAGAAAAGATATAATAAAATAAAAATGTCGGCTTATTTAAAGTATATAATCACAAATACAATGTAAACCGGTTGTGTTTCAGGCGACTATGGGGGTACCAACAGTGTGTGTGTCAGGACTGTGGGGAAAGTGGCAGGGGGTGTAGTGCACCCCCATCTCTGGTTTTATCGACCAAATAATTAATATGTTTAGAACGTATAATGTAACTTAGTCATGCGAACTTTGCAAAGCTCTCCCATACACACACACAAAATGTACCAAACTGAAATTGAAAGTTTCAAAAGAAAGAAAAGGAGTTCTTTTTGAATTCCCAAATTCCCAAATAAAAGAGCATGAACTACAAGTAAATAAGCTCTAAGGTGATTTTTTTTTTTTTTTTTTTATATATAAAATATTTATATTTTAACTCAGACAAGGTATGTGCGGAGGTCTTCAAGTCTTTTAAAACGCTCTGTCTGGTACTCTTGATTTAAGCTTTTCGTGCTCATCATTCGGTATTGGAGGACTGACCTGTTAACGAAGTAACAGCTAAAATGGGTCACAAAAGAGAACTAAAAATAATGTCAGCTTTTTTTTTTTTAATGGTTCTGTAATCAAAACCTTAACTCTGAAAATTCTGAACAGATAAAAATTACAAGAAGTTGAGACATGAAACTTGTTGCCTTTAAAGCAACGATCCTATGTTCAATAATTCATTTAAATCCGTGTTTCTAGAATTAGCAGAAATTATATTACCATTTATTCTATTAATAATTAATCTAGCTTTCCAACTTTACTCACGATTACTCAAGATGATAGTTCAACTCTGCAGGATCAAATCCATATCTGCCAGCAGCATTAAAGCCGAGGGTTTATTAATAATTTGAATAATTTTGCATGTTTTATGTATGATTAGGTAAATGGCAAATAGGTTTGCCAAATTAGGCGCTTCTCTCTCTTTCATTCGTTCCGAAACTGCTGTTGGTGTGTTTTTAGGCGCTTGTCTGTCAAGCTTCCAGTCATGGATTGTTTCACAGCATTCATTCCTATGGATGAGCTCAGTGGGTTTTTGGCGGTACATATTCATTGGGCGTCCGGTCAGGGCTATTAGTGAGATGATGCCATGTCTTTCACGGAACCCGCTCAGGCATCTGGTTGGATCTTTTTCTAGTCATTGTAGTTTGAGTTATAGGCCTCATGTCAGACCTCCTTATGAGTCTTTGAGAAAGAGGTGGAAACACCCATCCATTTTATGACAGATTGCTTGGAATATGAGGAAATTAGGTTCAGAACATTTGGCCGGCACAGGATGTCTGTGAAAGAGCTTAGGCTATTTCTCCTTAAGGTTATTATCCCATTGGTTCGGGCTGTGGTGAATGGGTTAGACCCAGGCCTGGATTTTTGTTCTAGACCCGATTTGTTGTTGTTTTTCTTGAGTAGGTTAAATGGGCCCAGGATGGCCAGGTGGGGTTTTTGATAATCTAGGGTTTGGTGACTCTGCATAAACAAAATAACAATAAGATTAGGTAATTCTTCAGCACTCCAATTTCAGTATTATTTCTGAAAGCATAAACCAATTGACTAACTTTGGGTTCCATATTTCTCGATGAAAAAACTACAAATGTTCACATACTAACTGAATAATCAAAGCAATAGAAAATAAAATTAATGAAATAAATATGAACATAAATTTCAAATGAGTGAGGCTCCTTTTAAGTTAACTTAGATAAAAGAGGACAAAAAAAAGAAGACAATTTCCCAAAGAAATGGAAAATACAAACCATTGTATATTAAATGAAGAGAACAATAGTTAGGGCTGATTACGTCACACAGAACAATAATTTTGATAAAGGTTTTTAGATTAGTAACAGCTGAAAGAGGATAAGAGTTAGAGTGGAGTCCCGTTCAACGGCTAAAATTGAACCCCTCCTTTTTTTTTTTTAAACCCCTTTGCCCATTCTAACAGAACCACTGTTTTAGATTAAGAACCTCTTCATTCTAGCTTTATTAATGGTTCAGATATTCTGTATTTTGTTCTTTTCAACTAACTGCATATTTTACTAGAGAAATATTTGACTTTTTATATTCAAAAGAGATATAAATTAAGTAATTAATTAGTATTATTATTAATAAATGGTAAAGTATATTGCACTTGAAGTATACCGAAACTTAAGTATAACGAAATAATAATAAGTTTTTCGTTGTTAATTAATACTAATTAATACGATTAATATGCCAATTACTGAAGAAACTGAGCGAGAACAACAGAAGTTGTCGAATATTTTCGATAACAATAACCAATGAATGAACAATGAACCCGTATTAACAACACAAATATAACCACCCCTTAGGAAAAAAGTGGGTCAGCCACTTCTTCAGGAATCCTAGCATTCTTGCGGGGACATTCGAGCGTAACAACATGAACAACTCTAATGCTAACCACCTTCCAACATTCACACAATACAGTGCCTGCCAGTGGTAGTTGATTTATGCAACTAATTGAGTTTAGTGTACTAACAGGTACGCCCCCGACCAAACACATGCACACACATCGTACAAGACAGCATTCTATGTATAAACAAAACCTAGGGATCTATAACACAATTACAAAGAAAAAAATTGTGTTTTAAGGTCGTCAATATCTTGCGAGAGTTATAGTTATACAGGGATACAATATTATTGAAAAAGAGCTATAATTCTTAATTTGCCAGCCTTATGCTATTAAATTATGACTATGTTGCATTGAAATCTGGGCATCAACAATTTGGAAATCTTACCTGTCATTAAATATTAAATCTTTGGGGAAATGAAAGGACAAGAACGGGAAGTGTGGCCTCTGGAGTAATGACACAGTTATGGTGTGTAGGATGAATTCCTCAAGGGAGATTTAACACTGTCAACTATATATACAACATACATATACATATATATTCATCCAGACGCCACTAATTTAAATTTTAACATTCATCAATTTAAAATAAAATATTAAAAAAAAAAAAAAATCTGGTGTGAAACACTCACACAACTTTCTCTTACTTCAGTTCTCAAAATTATGATTGACAAATTTTATAGTTTGTGTACCAAATTTAATGGAATTCGTCGGAAACTGAAAAAACTGTTCAATAAACGCGCACTTCCGGTTTACTAATTATCTTTAAACTCGGAATTTTGGCCATCTATTTATTTCTAATTAATTTTGTTTGGATGATAGAATTATATCATCAACTATGATAGCACTTTAGAGAAAAACATAACCCCACCACCCCTCCAAAGTGCCTTTAAATGAATTTTCCCAGAGAAATGGTTTAAATAAAAGTTGTAGACATTGAATGTTTGTTTAGTTTATATAGGAAGTTTTAAGAAAATCGTGGCGCGACATTTTTGAGAAAATCGCGAAAAAGCGAAAAAATCATTCAGTAAAGTGGTTATGTAAACGCACATCCGGTTATCCGATTTTTTTGAAACTCGGAATTTCAACAACATATTCAATTGTAATTAACAATATTTAAAAGATAGAATTGTTTAATAAAACTAAAATAGCACTTTAGATGAAAACCTAACACCCCTCCCCCATAACTACCCTTAAATGAATTTTCCCAGAGAAATGTTGTAGCTCTTTGTATGTATAGTTGACAGAAAAAGTTTGTAGAAAATCGTCGGAACCATTTTTGAGAGAAACACAAAAAAGTGAAAAAATCATTTAGTAAAGTGGTTCTTTCGGTTGAGGAATTTTGACCGCTGACCTCAGATGCCATGATGATACCTAAACGGAATATCAAGTTTGAACTTTCTACGATTTTTCGTTTTTGAGCTATGCTCTTCACATACATACATACATACACACATACACAAAGAACATTTGCTAAAAACCACTTTTTTGGACTCAGGGGAGCTCAAAACGGATATTTCCGGTGAAAACTCGATATCGAAAATTTGACACGCTTACAATACTTCCTCTTACTAGGAGTAAGAAAAGTAATCCTGGACAAACAATACATAATTACAAAATTCTTTTTTAACATAAATTTTAAATAAAACAAGTGAAATTAATTAATGTAATAAATTTAATAATTTTGTTTTCATTTTGATTTTTTTTTTTTTCAATTTTTTTAAGTAAAATCACCAGCCATCTCAACTTCCTTCTATTTTTTTTCAATAGAAAATTCCTGAAATTTAATATTCTTTTAAACAGAATACCTTAGCTGTCGTATTGAAATATTTAACACATGCTTGAACCCACTACATTCTCTTATTCACCGTGTTGTAGTAAATACAGAAAAAAATGGTCTTAAAAATTCGGTTATTTTTACTCTTCGTAATCGTGTCGAATTTTCCATATCGAGTTTTCACCGGAAATACACGTTTTAAAGTCCCCTGAATCCAAAAAAGTGGTTTTTAGAAAACGATGTGTGTGTGTGGGTGTGGGTGTGTCAAAAAAATCGCCGGAAGTTCATACTTGATATGCCATTTAAGTATCACCATGGGATACGGCAGTAAGTTATCTGTCAAAATTCCTAAACCGGAAGTACCACTTTACAGAATAGTTTTCTCACTTTATTCAAATTTTGTCAAAAAATGAGTCTAACGATTTTCTTTAAACTTGATATAATACACATGCAAACATCTACAACTTTTATTTCATACATTTCTCCGGGAAAAATTCAATTAAGAGTACTTTTACGCGATAGGAGGGGTTGTATTTTCCTCTAAAGCACTATTTCAGTTTATTAAAAAATTCTATCATCTAAATAATATTAATTAGATATAAATATAATGTTGAAATCCCGAGTTTGAAAAAAATAAGATGACCGGAAGTGCGTTTTTACTAAAAAGTATTCTTCTCCATTTTTCTGCTATTTTCTCTAAAACGGCTTCAAAGATTTCCTTTGAACTATGTAAACTACACATATAAAGAGCTACAACTTTTATTTGTATCATTTCTCCGGGTAAACTCATTTAAGGGGGCTTTTCGGGGAGTGGTAAGGTTATGTTTCAAGAAAATCAGCAAACAGGAAGTGCTATTTTACTGAACAGTTTGTCAGTTTTCGTGATTTTTTCCATAAAAAAAAAAAAACCGACGAATTTCATTAAATTTGGTATACTAACTGTAAAATTTGTCAATTACAGTTTTGTAAACTGAAGTAATAAGAAGTTGTGTGAGTGTTTCACACCAGAACTCTAATTTATGACGCTTCTTCTTATTAGCCATAATTTATTGGTTTAATTGCACTAATAATTTGTACGATTCCTTTTTTTTTATGTTGTTGCGAGAAACTAGATTTTGATCGAATAAGCTCATGCGCACATTACTTTATAGTATTCTTTCATTATTTTGAAGACTGCTTCACCGACATAAAATCAAGAACAATATAGTGAATAGCTAAAAACACCATGTCTAAGAAAACTTTTTTAACTGAATATTATGAATTCATGGGATAAAATTTTGTCTGTGTTTAACATCAATTTTATTTTGTTCCATTAGTGTAAATGGCGAAATACAAAATGGCAGACTTACAATTGTACGTTCGTTCATTTCTGCCTAATTCTCTTTTGTCATCTCCTTCAACAATGAAATTAAAATTCAGAGTTTTCTCTTTATAGCTCACATTAATTATTATAAAACAGTAATTATTATGTTATAAATAACTTGATATTGCAGTTTTATTATTAAAAAAAAAAAAAATTGCAAAATTTGAAATTTATGAAATACTTAGGAAGGGAAAATAGGTCAACGAATTCTGTTTTTTTTTTTTTTTTTTTTTTTTTTTTTAAGAAATAATTAGCTGTAAATAATTAACCAATCACAGTGTAGAAGTAAAGATGTAAAATGTGGGCGTGGTCAACATGATAATTCTAAATTTCTGATTGGCCTAACATAAACTCACATTTCACACCTTCTTTTCTATGCTGTGACTGGTTAATTATTTATAGCTAATTACTTTTTTTGAAAAAAAATTTTTTGACTAATTTTCCCTCCATAAGTATTTTATTAATTATCAAATTTTGCAATAAAAATTAACAGGAAAAAATGAAAAAAATCAAGTTATTTCTAACTTATTATTTACTATATCAAAGTATAAAGGAACTATAAGGAGAAAACTCTGAATTTTTCGTTCCATTGTTGAAAGAGAAGGCAAAAGAGAATTAGGCAGAAATGCCAATGTAAATAATTTAGTATTTGGCCGTTTATACTAATGGAACAAAATAAAATTGATGTTAAACACTGACAAAATTTTCTCGAAGTAATTCATAATATACAGTTAAAAAACTTTTCTTTGACATGGAGTTTCTAGCTATTCATTATATTGTTCTTAATTTCATGTATTTGGCACAGTCCACAAAGTATTGAAAGAAATAATTTAATATGAAATTCATAAAGCTGGAAATCTATGCATGAGCAAATTCAATCAATATCTAGTTTCTCGCAACAGCAATTGAGCTATTAGTGTAATTAAACCAATAAATGATTACAAGAGAAGCGTTATACAAAGAGTTAGATAAACTAGAGACTATGCAAAGTGGAGTGAGAGAAAAGATTGTGAGTGTTTCACATCCGATTTTTTATTTTTGGCAACCATATACTTCAACGCTGCTATAAAAACTTTGCTGATCAGCTGGTTTGTATCCAGAGCATAGTCATATCCAATCTGCATTTTCTAGCCTTCTCACCGATCGGATTGCAGCATTTGTCACTTACAAGTTCTTTCTTTTTTATAAATTATAATTCTTATTAATAGGTGAACCTCAAAACTGATAGTTGAACGCAGATCTCGTTGAACAGGATTGTCGGACAGATTGTTGATTCAATTGGTTTAGTGACTGGATCCAACAGCTATAAGTAAGGCAAGGAGAGAGAACAAACATTAGACCTTGTAATAAGTTGCATTAATAATGACCCTTCTAGAGCACATCTAATGCAACTATTGTTGTACGGATCTTAATATAATGGAACTGATTACCACTGAATTTGACCAACAAAACCTAACCTCAGTAGTTCACTAGGCATCCGCATCCAGTCGCTACCTTTGTGCCTTCAAGTTCACGTCAACTATGGATAGCAAATCTCCCACCTAGAAGTCTTCACAAGCAATCAGAGAAATGGAATAAAAAGACGACCATCTGAGGACTTGACGATCCCTAACCAGATAAACTTTGAATGAATCAGTCACAAGATCAATTCTGACGAGTTAACAAGTTTTAACATCAAACTTGATGTAAGTATTACCAAGCTAGCCACAAGCAAGAGTTCTAACTGGCCATTTCACCTTTCAAGTGTGACTCACATTAGCCAAAGCTAAATCATTCTACTTTATCCTATCGCCCGGCCACTCTCCCTCCATATACTCTTTCTCCTCTCTAAGTAAATCTTAAAGTATAGATTGTGAGTTCAGTGCCAGATTGTATGTACTCCAACCAAACATCCCCCATCACTCCTGCTACATTAATTAAGGTGTACGGAATTGATAGGGTAGGATCTGACAAGATATGCCAACAGGAATAATAAAGTAGCTTTTACGTGCTGGCTGAAAACAGGAAAAACAAGATTATAGGGGAGTGGGGAGAAACAGTTCATTCCCTTTTACAAGAAAAGTTATTTTAAAAGGAGTACAAGTTGCATATAACGTCCACTATTATTCTTGTTATGCGACCGGACAAAGCCATTCATTGGCTGCAAGCGGCTACATTTTTTTATTTATTTATTTCTACATGCACCATTTAATATCCATAATAATAAGCGGCTATATTATCCAGAGGTGGACGCATGATACAGATACTTTCCAAACAAATTGTTCTTCTATTTAAACAGATTATTCAAATAATTCTATTGCATGACCTTATTTTTGTTTCAATGCAACGTTTTTTCTTTTAAAGTTATTAAAATTAATGGACAAAAAGAACTTTTTACTTATTATACAAATTTATAATTAACCTCTTAGTTGACACTAATGAAACATAAGATTTATTGTATTCAGGAAGGAATTTTATTAATTATATTAATTGCAATAAATACATTTTAATTTTATATATTGTGCTACCAGTTGTATGTCACGTACAAAATCATTGGACAACAGTCAATGACCCCTTTGCATGTTTCAGAATCGCACTAAATATTAAAATAAAAATAAGAATAATAAAATACAACAAAATGTTAATCTTTTATAACATATGCAAGCGTAATAACGTTTTTTTTTTTTATTTTATACAACGATAAATTGTTGCATGAATATCATATTCTATTATGTTTAATATTTATAGATAAGGGAACAACATATGTGGCATACATTTTCTCCAGTAACATAGTATGTATTAGAATTTCTATAGCCTGAAAATAAAAATAAAAGTAAAATAATACAATATACATAGTAAAATAATACACTGACTGGATGTGCATTATAGGGTTCACCATTTTTGTATGCGGTTTAAAAAGTTTAAAATAATCTCTTAAATTGTTCAAAATTGTACGTGAATTTGAATATCGAATGTTCAAAGCTGTTCCACGAAAATCACTTCGCCAAACAAAGTTGCTCAGTTGTTGCAGGTTAAACAATTCTCTAAAGTGGTAATCAATTTTTACGGACTTCAGAAGGCAAATAGTGTTCAATTATAAAAATGTTTAAGACAGTCTTGATTTCCACAGCGTTATGAGAATGAGCATTTGCTTTTTTTGACAGCCTTGGTACTCTAGGTTCGGCCAAGCTCAGTTCTTCAAGACCTGCTCTAATTTACTCTTTATTCAGATCTCAGGAAAGATGCACGAGGAAGTGCACCAAGGACCTTGCTAATTATACAATGATTTCGACTGTTAATGGAATTTTCTTTATCATTACAAGTTAGATTACCGTTTTCTTTTTTCATTTTGCATTTAATGAGCCACTCTTCCAAAGTAGGACTGTAATGGGATCCGATGGGATCATTATAGATTCATAGGATCCGAAGAGCGGAGAAACACAAAAATGAATGAAAAAAGTTAAAAGATTAGGAAGGGACAGTTCAATTCATATAAATAGAGCGAAACAGCACAGTTCAGGACAGTTTACGACTAGTTAACAACCAGTCAGCAACCATCTACCCTTCTCATCACTCAGCCAATCTGTCTCTTTATATATCTCTCGCTACCTATCTTCTACATGCTTGTAAAGGCCTTGCAATTTGTGCGTTCTTTCATTACAGTATTCAGCATTTATTCTCGTTTATTTCTCTAAAACCCCTTCTCTCTGATTCTCTCTCCTTCTCACATCGATTATAGGACTAACTACATCTACACAGTTCTTTATGGGACCCCTATTCACTGGTGCCGTCTAGCTTACACACTCACTTGTATATATACATATCTAAAGTTTTATCAACGACAACATATAATAATCAACCACAGCACAAAGGGAACCATATTTGATGGCTTAGGAGGTTATCTTTTGGATCGCTTTGGTAATGGCTTGTTATCTATATTCTCAATACATGTTCTTGTCACCTAGCTGTAATTATTAAGACATATAGGGAATTTTTTTTCTTATATTTTCTATAAACACTATTCAGTTTTTAAATCATTATTCTCTGCGCAAAGGATCTCTTATTTCCATAATCAGAAATAATTTTCTACTTTCTAATTTATGGATGGACAAATGAAAATAAACTTGAATGGAACAGTGTAACTTCATCGTTCTATCTAGGTCACGATATTTATGGGTTCACACTGAAGCTGTTCATTATTACCAATTGTTGCCAAATGCTGCAACTTCTTACCAGGGGTGCATATATTACAAATTCTATGACTACTATTCTGTTAAATTAGTAATCTTAGAACATTTAATGACATAAAACATTATATCACTTAATAAATTCTTGTTGCACCCTAGAAAAATCTCATTATAGGTAAACATTGAAAACCTAGTTCCTCTTTTTTGCAAAGGTAAAGGAACTGGAGTAATCATTGGGACTCAATCTGGCTAATGGCTTTCTTTCCCAAAAGCGAATATATGCAGCGTAACCGCGCTAAAGGCAGATTAAGCTTAGAGGATGCGTTAACTATACAAGCTACTTCTAACATGTGGGTTCACGTGCATATGAAGCTAAGCGGTAGAGGGTAACAGAAACGTTAGAGCGGAATTTAATCTCTGATATGTCCTTGTCGGTCCTAGTTGGCAAGCTCGTATCTAGTTTCGATGGTGAAGCCAAAGCTGTTCTCATGTCCCTGCAAAAAATATCAGAGAGTTCAAAGCAAATGTTCGTGCTATTTTCTGATACACTAACGGGATTAAATCAATCTCTGAGTTTGCTGGAGTGTTTTCGCACGATTTGAAAAAAGGAAGGCATCTAATAAGTAACCTCAAAGCCCGAAGTGTGGACGTGGTGCTTAAATGAGTACCAAAACATTGCGGTATCCGGCGGATCTATTGGCAAAGCTAGCATTGGAAATGGATCAGTCTGAAAAAAACCTGCCCTATTTGGGCACTGAGGAAATGTCTGGCTCTCAGTAGTAGTCATGCGTTAGATAAGGCCACATTAGATCATTAGATTAAGACGCAACTGTGCCGCCAACAACAAACTAAGGCAGGCTAAGACATACTGGGCTGCCAATATCTAAAAGCTAATTTAGTTTTCAAACCAAGTGGAACAATTTGGACCGAAGATGGATTCACCCCAGTAACTATTTGACAGCAGAGTATATCGTGAGACATACGACGTTAGTATTGGAGTGAGATAATTTAGGAAGACAAGCTAGAGGTGAAGAACTGGTTGGGGCAGTTCACAAAACTCACGCGAATCACTTCTCACTCCAACTGTTACCAGTACTCACTAAAACACTTCGTCCAACAATTCGCTTTGAAAGTTTGTGTTGATAATCAGTCAACGACCATGCTTCAGCAAATGAGAGGCAAGATAGTAAAGTACACAACAAATACGCTCACGCTAAACTCACTACCATAGCAAACTACGAAAACTTTCTAAACATTATCATGGCTGCTATTCATCCTTGGTAAATTAATACTAAGAGGGATGTGGAAAATGTAGTATGAGATGTGGAAAATGGTGATTTTCCACCCAGAAGACTTAGTACTACTTAGTAATAATGTTAGTGTGAAAAGCAAAACTTTCTTCAAACTAGAATAGAGGTGTTACACTCATTTAGACGAAATTACAATTCAACTAATAAATCGGACACATCAAATACAATGTATTGTTTGGAATTTTTGGAAATAATCATTAACATAATAATGTAACAGCGGTATCTGGAACGTTCAAAGGAGGGGAGATAAATAAGGTATCATCAAAAGTCATATAGAATCTAAATAAATTTACTAAAGTACATATAAACTAAGTTAAAGTTTAAATCGTGTGATATGTGCGCAATAAACAAAAGTGATCACTTTTGGGTGAAGAAATACTTTCAGAATATCAAGGGATCACCAAGCATGCTAAACATCCTCAGGTCTCCATAATTTTAACTGAGAAAATGATGGAATTGTTCGAAAGAAACTATCTTATCCATTATGAAATATAATTATTACATAATCTCCCATTTTTAAAATTTCCATGATACCTCCTCCTTCTCTTTAATCCTTTCGCCCTACAGTTGACCACTTCCCACATTCAAGTTAGTCCTCGAATATTAAAACGTCTATATCAGCGAGACTTATTGAACCAATAACAATTTGGTTCAGTAAACTTTTAGGGATATTATTACTGAATAATGTGAACATGTCTTTATGTTCATATCATCCTTTTTGCTCATTCTATTACCTACAATTCTAATATCAATAAATATATACCACAAAAGATCTTCATTTCAGCCATATCAGCGCTATGCCCGACTCCAATTTTTAACATTGTTAAAATTGTTCAGAATGGAAGAGGTGCCATAATAAGTAAATGAAATATTTATATTAATGGATCATTGACTGACCAGAAGTATCTAGACAAATTTTAGCATTTCTCATCTGGAACAGCATTGTTTAAATATTGCTAAATTTAAACGTTAGAAAATCAGATATCTGGTATGCACTAGGTGGAAAAGTATTTTCTGGAACGTGCCGGTGAGGAAATTTACGATTGACACTGTTAAAGAATTCAAGCATCTGGGGGCAGTTGTCACCTCAAAGAATAGTATCAATAGATAAAGCCGCTCGTTTAGCTGTTGGAAATAGGTGTGTTTGGTCTTTCCAGCCTATATTAAAGAGCAGAAATACATCCATGGTTGTAAAGATTTAAACATGTCGACTAGAAGATCAGGGTGGTCTGATATAATAACCTTTGTTAAGGCTACTATATTGAAATGGCTGGGACAAGTGCGTAGAATGGATGAAAAGTGCTCCAAAGTTAACACTGTTTGAAAAAGATGCCACATGGGAGAGAGAGACTTACGTGGTTGGAACGTGTGAAGATGACTTGGCCGCTCAAGTCGGAGGTGGAGGTCGAATGCGGAGACGAAGACTCTTGTTGAGAAGATAGGGTTAGATGGTTATCTGTGGTGACTGAGGCTCTGGTCCCTCTTGGGCCAGAGAAGTCTTATGTAGTCAAGGAAGGCCTTATAATTAAGTACTCAAATAAATCAGCGCTATAAGCAGATAACAAATATGATCAAGTATCATCTCCAATTTTTTTGTTTAATATTTTCATTTTTATTCTTTGGCTTGAAACAAAGGCTTTTGGTTAATAGGCTATGGAAAAATGGACGTCTTACCATTTTTCGTATAGTTTGCCACCTCAATGATTTCTTGAATTTGTCCATTCAGTATATTTTGTAGTTAATGTTTTTTTTTTTTACTGGTCATTTATGATTTATTTAAAAAAGTAAATTACCAATTTTTGGCACCAATTTATTATTTTCTTGAAATCCTTTGTTCATTAAAGTGAAATTTATACAATATAGAAGCGATATTTTTATTAAAAGTTCGATAAATATCTCCTGGACGTCCCTTTTAACTGGATTAGAACTGATATTGAAATAATTAATTACTCCTTGTATTCCCAATAAGAGTTAAAAAAAAAATCGTAGCATATTTTGGTGAATTGTGCGCTACGAATGAGAGAGAACAAATTCCAAAGTTTAAACAATGTTTTTATTTAAATTATTTGTCACAAGTCCATTCTATGGATATCATTAGAACAGTAGGCTCAGCTGTTATAAAATACGCTTTGAACTCGTAGTATGAGCACTTGTGACAGTTTTTATTGGCTATATATATACAACTCCTCATAACTCTGTCCTTACTCACACATAACAACACCAAAATACAATCACACACAAAAACTCAGTATCCTGAATGTCCAAAAATGGACATTACAAAAAAAAACAACAACAAAACGAAAAGATATTTTAGTAAACAAAGCTAACCAATTTTGATTAGTGTCACAAGCTGAAAGACAATTCCTGGTTTAATGTGACAAAAATATAAAAATAAAATCTTACACAACAATTCCTAAAAAAAAATTTTAAAATAACTTCTATCAATTATTTTACGGTATCTACGCATAGCACACTACAACCAGTTTAAACAAATCTGACCTTGTTCTCGATTACATTTATTTTTTAAATAAACATTTAAAGTTTTTCTTTTTTTGCCCTTTAATAACTTTAACCATGTTATTAAAGAAATTTGCGATTTCATCTTTAGAAAAACATAAATTTTTCCTAATAATTAATTCACACGAATGTGGTCCTGGACTGAAAATTTTCGGTACACAACTTTGTTATAAACTCGCAAGCCGTATACATCCTGATATTTACGCTGTGCGGCATAAAATTACGTTTGAAATTGATTTTGAAAATATCCAAGAATTTCTACGAAAAAACAAAATGTAATTTACATAATTTAATAGATATTTTAAAAATACAAATAAAAAATCATTCGTGCCACTGTGACGAATCATATCAGAATCATATGTCAGAGACATTTTCCGTGGTTTGACTCTGTATAAACTGAATTTGCTCTGTGCAAGTCTGTGTTATCACACTGTCTGACAAACGCATCCTGAAGATGGGCGAACGCCCGAAAACGGTCGATGGCCACAAAATGAAGCAGGCTATCACGGAAAATGTCTCTGATGCTTACCAGCTCTGCGGAACCAGCCACCACAACAATATACTGCTGTTTTGAACCTAGTATCTGCGCAATTAACTCTCTTGCAGGTAAGTGCAATGTACAAGTTTGTATATGTTACTTGCAATACATATTGAACTGCTGGTAAGTATTACCTACTAATTGGATGCCCCCCTAATATAAATATTTCATTTACTTATTATGGCATCTCTTCCATTCTTCGGAGTCGGGCATAGCGCTGATATGGTTGAAATGAAGTTTTTTTTTGTGTGTATATTTATTGATATTAAAACTGTAGGTAATAGAATGAGCAAAAATGATGATATGAACATAGAGACATGTTCACATTATTCAGTAATAATATCCCTAAAAGTTTACTGAACCAATTTGTTATTGGGTTCAATAAGTCTCGCGGACATAGACGTTTTAATCTTCGAGGAGGACTAACTTGAATGTGGGAAGTGGTGAACTGTAGGACGAAAGGATTAGAGAGATGGAGGAGGTATCATGGAAATTTGTATAAAGGGAGATTATGCAATAATTATATTTTATAGTGGATAAGAAGGTTTTTTCGAACAATTCCATCATTTTCTCAGTTAAAAGTAAGGATACCTGAGGATGTTTAGCATGCTTGGTGATCTCTTGATATTCTGAAAATATTTCATAAAGCAAGGACTAAATTAAATAACACCTATTGAGGAATGTCGCACTTCCGGTTGATGGAATGGAATATAAAGGTTGAAGCTGCCCGCAATTTTTCGTTTTTGAGATATTTTGTTAACGCATACTGCCACAGACACAGATATATGTATATACACATATATCTATATATATGTGTATTCAGATTATTCGCTGAAATCCTTTTTTCGTACTCAGAAGACGAAGATTCAGGTATATATCGATGAAGATTCAGTTTCGAAAAATTCGACACCTTCGTAATACTTACTCTTACTAGGAGTAAGTGTAAGTAAAAATGGATATTCAACTTCAAGCTAATTAAGTGTGAAGACGTAACAAACATTTTTTAGACAAGCTAAATAAATTATTAATTAAGCAATTAGATTTTTCGCTCGATTAAACATGTTTCATTAAATAAATAAGTGAAAGTAAAAATAAGATTATTTGTGGAAAAAATGAAATGCAGACGGAAGACGCATGCACGAGACGAAGGAGGACTTGAAAACAGGAGAAACATTAGAAAATCTGTCTGCAATCCAGGGAATTGAAAAAAAATAGCTCTCATGAAACAACGCAAAGAGATATTCAAAGATAGTGGAATGTTCAAATAAACCAATACAGCAACATTCATTTCTAACTGACTTTTTCATTACCTTCTAGATGACTTACAAGTAAATGAACGAGCATAACGTGTGCAAAATTGCTTGTTTAAAATAATTCGCCAATTCCATCCAATACGTAAATCGCAAGCCTAACATTTCGTATTAAGATATTATCTATAGCTATGTAGAAAACACTTGTTTTATTTCTATTATTGCAGTAAGAGCTAATGGCAACCTCATTATTCCAATTTTATACAAGAAAACCAACTAGACCTAAATTGGAAATTGGAATGAGCAATGATAAGACCTGAGCTTCATCAGTATACATATATTGAGGTTCCTCAAAATTTACGACCATCTTCGCCCGGACCCTGCTGAGTGTACTGCTGGCACCGGGTATTGTCCTCTCGATAAAGACTATCACGGAGAGCGAGGGGCACACTCTCCTATGGCGAAAAATGCTGAAGGCTGCATTGCTAGACATCTACGTTCCAAATCTAACGCGCTAACATGCACTTAGAGCCTTCGCAATGCACTGCAGGTCCCGGGCAACCTGCTCCAGGCAACAGTATCAACTACCGAACAGTGAGCCGTTACAAGCTCCTAGGAAGAAAAAAATCTTTGATTAACCCTGTATACAAATCCGGGATTTCCGCGTAGGAATCCCTATTATTATTATTATTATTATTATTATTATTATTATTATTATAAGACATGTAAATTTTAACTATTTTTCCAACTGATACTGTATTTTATTTCAATATTCTTAGTAGGTCAAATATTGTATTTTTACTCTCTCTAACTACTGTTAGAGGATGTATAGCGATCTTGCCAGATTTTCAAAATTGAGTTTTTACCGGAAATAACACGTTTTGAGGTCCCCTGAGCGTTTTTAGAAATGATCTCTCTCTCTCTCTCTCTCTCTCTCTATAATATATATATATATGTGTGTGTGTGTGGATTTCTATGGAAGGAATAACTCAAAAACGAAAAAATTTGTAAGAAGCTCAAACCTGGTATTCCGTTCAGGTACTATCAACGCATCAAACTCGAAGATTTCGGGCAAAATACATCAACCGAAAGTGCCACTTTTCCGAATGGTTTTTCCATTTTTTGGGTGATTTTCTCAAAAACGGCTATAACGATTTACTTTGAACATGTTATAGGAACGACACATACAAAGTACTACGACTTTGATTTGTATCATTTCTCCAGAAAAATTCATTTAAGGGTACACTTTTGGCGTAGGGATGAGGTTACGGTTTCGTCTAAAGTGTTATTTCAGTTATTACCAGCGTCCGATAAAAAAAACAAAATGCCGCCCTTAAAAATACATACGTATATAGATTTTTTCTTAAGCAAGTCTATGAATGTTCAAACATAAGCTGAAGCAGCTAATGCTATTCTGTTCAGAGAAGCATATGCATATTCAATCAATTTCAAGCATCGTCCTTTAAAAATTCTGCGTTAATTTTTCAATAATAGTGTAAATATTTTTAGCTTTTAGACATAAACAATATAAATACGCTCCGCACTGTAAATTTTTAGCAAAGGAAAAAATCGATATGTGAAATTTTCTATTAATTGAATATTTAACACATCAATATTTTTTCTCACACTTACATCCAAAATGGCGCCTTTAAATTTTGGCGCCTCCGGATTTTGGCGTCCGTGTTGCCCGCCCCTAGAGCGGGAGCTATTATTTCATATAATATTACATATAATATATATATTATATTACGTATACATTATTACATATATTATATTACATATATATTGTACATATTACATACACACACATAACAAAATTAAGGATGCTGTCAAAATCCCGAATTTGAAGAAAGTCGAGTGACCGGAAGTAAGCTTTACTGAAGTAGTTTTTAATTTTTTACTTTTTTTCAAAAATGGTTCCAACAAATTTTCATTGAACATTAAATATTAACTACACATACAAAGAGCTACAACTTTTATTTGAAACACTTTTCTCCGGGAAAATTCATTTAAGGGCACTTTTCGGGGAGAGTTAAGGTTATGATTCCCTCTCAAGTGCTATTTCAGTTTATTACGCAATTCTAGCATCTAAATTATATTAATTAGAATTGAATATGTTGTCGAAATCCTGAGTTTGAAGATGGTCGGATGTACGACCTTAATGAATAGGTTTTTCACTTTTTTTGTGATATTCAGATTTTTTGTGATATGCCGACGGTTTTAAACACTAATAAGAATTGTAAGTGTGAAGAAAATTTGCCATTTCGCTGTAAGAGAAAGTCGTGTGAGTGTTTCACACCAGATTTTTTTAAAATTCTAAGTATTCATAGAATTACTGCAACCATTATTTAAATATTATGTTAAATCAATAAAATAAATAAATAATTAGAAATAATCAAAGTGAATGTTAAAAGATACCGTATTTTATTGGACAGAATCATGTTTGTAATGGAGAAAGTTTCAAGTGTTTAGTACCTACCGTTGCTGATAGATAGAGCGCGCATATCAATCCTTACACTATTTTATTACGTTTATTATTAATATAATATTTATTTATTTAATTTTACAGTTTTTAAAATTAACATTAATTGGAAAAGTGTCATATCATTAAAAACAATTGTATCAAAAATCGAATAGGGAAACTGTAACATTTTCTAAATCGAGTTTGTAAATGTATTATTTGTGAATGATTCACTTTACATTTCTCAGCATAATAATTCATTATAGTTTGTTCTTCCATAAGTCTATACTCGCAGATTTCCTTCACTTGGGAATTTATACCAAAAGTTTAGTCGCCCTTAATGTCGCAGTTCACACAAAACCACCTAAAATTATCTTTTTCTAAAGAATATCTGGTGTGAAACATTCACACAACCTTCTTCCAGTTTTCAAAATTGTAATTGACAAATTTTATAGTTAGTATATACCAAATTTAATGAAATTCGTCGAATTTCGTCGAAAACTGGAAAAACTGTTCACTAAAAACTGCACTTCTGGTTTACTAATTTTCTTGAAACTCGGAATTTTGGCCATCTATTTATTTCTAATTAATTTTTGTTTGGATGTTAAAATTGTATAATTAACTATGATGATAGCATTTTAGAGAAAAACATAACCCCGCCCAACCCACAAAACCCCCTTTAAATAAGTACACCGGGAGAAATGTTTCAAATAAAAGTTGTAGCTCTTTATATGTGTATTTCACATAACTAGTTTAAAGAAAATCGTTGCAGCCGTTTTCGAGAAAATACTAGAAAACTGAAAAATACATTTCCATAAAAACACGCTTCCGGTCATCCGATTTTTTTTTCAAACTCGGAATTTCAACAACACATTTAATACTAATTAATGTAATTTAGACGACAGAATTGTATAGTAAAAATGAAATACACAGAGGTTCTATTGAACCTAACCCCACCTTTCCCACAAAAATGCCCTTAAATGAATTTTTCCAAAGAAATGTTTTAAATAAAAGATGTAGATTTTTGTATGTGTAATTGATATACCAATTTTAAAGAAAATCGTTGGAGCCATTTTTTTAGAAAGTGAAAAAAAACAACATTCAATAAAGTAGTATTTCCGGTTGAGAAATTTTGACAGTTGACCTACTGTTGGGTCCCATGGTGTTAACTAAGCGAATATCAAGTTTGAACTTTCTACGATTTTTCGTTTTTGAGTTATGCTGTTTACATACACTGACTCTCACACACACACATAATTTTCTAAAAACCACTTATTTGAACCGAGGGTAGCTCAAAAACGATATTTCCGGTGAAAACTCGATATCTCATATTTGGCACGATTACAATACTTCCGTTTGCTAGGAGTAAGAGAAAGTAAAATATTAAATAAATTGATAGCTCTATACACTTGAAGTTAGTATACTGAGTTTACAAAAAAATTATTGTAGCTTTTTAGAGACGGATTAGTTTAGTGTTACAGTATTAGACGAGTAGGAGGAAGCCCCGGGTTTGATTCTAGACAGGTTTGCCCTTACATTTTCTCCTTCTATTCCTAACTGTCTATAACAACAAGCCTCATAAAATTCACGGTTTACTTCTTCAATGTCGGAAACTCTGTGCAAAAGCAGGATGTCTGCTTAAATCACAATATCCGCCATATAAGGAATCCGCTATCAGGAAGCCCATGAAAGTCGGAGCAATAAATCACTAGTAGCAATTATTAACTGCTGCCAACCATTTAAGATCATACACTAATTCGTGTGAAGCTATTAACGCTTGAATCTAAATAGACAATATTGCCAGTGAACTGGCTGTTACATGTTCGGAAATGATGAAGAGGTGTGGAGCGTTTGATTCAACTAGCATAATTAGCAAATATTCCCCTGTAGGGAGCCATTTTTATTTTGCCTTCCTTGCCGGTTATCCCAGCCTCACAATATCAGCAAAACTTATCTGATACCCAAACCCTCATCACAGACGCCGTAACCAAGAAGAATCTCCTAACTCCTCACCATCACACGCCCACTTACTCACTTCGATTTTCGTATTGCTACAATTTACAGAGGTCTAAACTGGATAAAATAAAAACCGAGATAAGGGAACCGCAATAAATCTTTTAGGTCGTAATAAATCTTGATTTTTTTCTAGCCACTCACTCTCACACAGCTGACACTAAACAGTTACCAGATATTCCCTCTTGTGATTGCTAGTATCCCAGCAATGAAGGACAACTCTAGAAAAAAGCTAGCTCCAACAACTTTTGTTGTTATCGGTAGTTATATAAAAGCTGCTAGTTTGAAATAATTTTATTAATTAGATTTATAATAAAATGAGAGTGTGTTTGTGTGTGTGTCGGGACAAAATATTGCAAAAAAACGAAGGAAGTTCCTGTCACCATATCTGGCACAAAGGTTTCGGTCAAAATCTTGGAAATGGGGTTTTAGTGAACGTATTTTTCTTTTAATTGGGAATGGCTCCAACGATTTATTGTTAACTTTGTATACAATCTACGCATTTCAACCAGAAAATTTTGGGTGTTCTAGGGGAACAGTAGAGTTAAGCTTTTTTTATAATGTACCACTTTAGTATAATGTATGGTTCTAATATTTATATAAAATTAATGATTACTATAAGTTAATTATTATATACTAATAACTATTATTAACTATTAATAACTACTATTATATACTTAATTATTATTTACTATATTATTAATTTTATATTAATTATTATCATTCGGTCGGCTCATATAATAAATTAATTACGACCTATTGGCTACTTTATCTTTTTTTTGTTTTAATTTTTTTTTTTTAGAACTTTACGTAATAGTAGGAAACTCTAGATAATATGTAAAAAGCGACACATTTGTAACTAGTGTAAGTATCTTGAATCCTGTGATCTAATGATCACTAATTAGTGCAAGGGAAGGGAATAGCAAGGTGGTTAGGGTACGGGATTCCCACGCGGAGGATCCTGGTTCTAGTCCAGCTGTGCTACCCTTAGAATTTTTTTCTTCCTAAGAGCCTCTTCAACACACTCTTCGGTGATGCACAGTGTTGTCAGTAACGAGAAACACTGTACGGAGGCCGGTAATGCACTGAGAAGGCTCAGGCCGCTAATGACCGTAGATAGATGTTGACGCGCCTTAAATTGAAATAATTAGTGCTCACAAAATGATCAAAAAAATCGAAACT
The DNA here is from genome assembly GCA_011037195.1 of Triatoma infestans. Lineage (NCBI taxonomy): Eukaryota > Metazoa > Arthropoda > Insecta > Hemiptera > Reduviidae > Triatoma > Triatoma infestans. The sequence goes on along the minus strand of JAAEAF010006130.1, from coordinate 37,345 downwards.
ATTTAACTTTCTAATTTAAAAAAATAATAATTAGAATACATGTAAATATAACTTATTAAATTATTACGATAAACTCAAATTATGAAATCATGATTAGTAAGATAATCATGAAAATATAATCATCAAGATAGCACAGGACTGAAATGAATTTTGAAGTTTTTACATTAAAATCTGTCTTAGATTGAGCTTAATTGAGAGATTTTTCCCTTTTAAATAAATAAATAAATAAATTGCTTGAGAATGGGAGCTACTTACTTAATTATTGAATAATAAAGGTAGAAACATGACTTTATCTTCATTTACTATCGTTCACTGTATATTTCTATTAATTTTTAATCTTAATGGAACTAAGAAAGTTTTATTTTATTTATTTTTTTTAATATTTGAATTAATAAATCACATAAACATTGAATTTTTGTTGTTTTTTTTTTACACATTAATTCAAATTATATATTTATGAAGAATTTTTCTCAAAAACTATAGGAGCTAGAAAAAAAAAAAATTGTTCTTTTATTTTCTTTTTATTTTTACATCCTTCATTGGATGTCTTTTTAATTTCTTACAGTAGATTTCATGAAAAATGGATACTGAATTCATTCGGTCTGCTCAAAATACGCTAAATAGTCATTAAATTCATTTAAAATTGTTGTACATTATGTTTTGTAAGTATTTAATTTATTACTTCAGCTCTTACTCCTTATTTAAGAGAAAGTATTTGTGATCGTGTCAAATTTATCGATATGGATTTTTCACCGGAAATCCCTGTTCACACACAAACACACACACACGCACACACTCCAGTTTTTAAAAACCACTTTTTTGGACTCCGGGGACCTCAAAACGTGTATTTCCGGTGAAAACTCAATTTCGAAAATCTGGCACGATCGTAATTCTTCCTCTAACAGTAGTTAGAGAAAGTAAAAATACCAACATAAAACAACATCGGGACTTATTCTTGCCGCCTATTTTCACTCTTCTGTTTAAAAAAAATTGTCTTTAAAGACGAAATTATTATTAAATGCTAAATTTTCTTAACTACTTTGATGACTTTATCACAATCAGTCATCACCCTTCCAATCAGGAATATAATGCCAACGTTGACACAATACAAAAGGAAAAAAAAATATGGAATGTAGAGGAGATAAACACTCTTACAATCTTAGAAATAAAAATAATCTACACTTACCAGTGAGAAGATTGGCGAAGTCGGAGTTAGCTCCAAGTGCGATGAGTGTAAGATTGTTTAACAAACTGCCGAAGGAAATAATGGGTCTGAAGACTGAACCATTTAAGAAAACGTTAAAACATTTCTTTAAGGAAAACAGTTTTTATAAAATAAATGAGATTCTGGAAGAGAAGTGGGCGCTGGGACACTTCAGGATAGACTAAATACAGTGTTGGATATTGTTTATTTCCTAGTGAGAACAAAGTGCAAACATCAGAGCAAGGACTATTTGAACTAGCAAACTTATTGTTTATTATGTAATTTTGACGTACCTTATGTTACTTGTTATGTAATTTATTTAGGTCAAATAAAAATAATAATAATAATAATAGATCGTGAAGATCGCACAGTGCATCGGGCACCTCAAAAAAAAAAGAAAGTCGGGCTCTACAAAAATAGGACCATTGTATCAACATTCTATCCCTGTCTACCAGTTGACCTCATCATTTACATCACCGCTCTCGCCCGTCAATCTCTCACATTATCTCACTTATTTTCTCTCTTTTAATTGTTTTATATTACGTCCTTCAGTTGTGAAATTATAAGTTTAATATTTAATTATAGTTTAATGAATGTTAGCTTCTAATTTATAAATCTCACCATTCCGATCTACCAAATGAACCAACAATGCTAATGATTTTACACCTTTAGAGGGAAGCCGAATATCTCAGTTTCACAGAAACCCCTTTATAATCGAATTTTTACAGGAGGAATTTCAAATATGAAGTATAAATTTACCAACTTTAAAGAAAAATCTTAGAACTCATTTTCAACAATTTTCGGAAATGTTCAGATAAGTTGTAGTTTCGATTAACTGATTTTCAATAAATTAAAACTGAATGAACGATGTTTTTAGGATAACCAATTTAAGCTCTTTCTGAACACTTGCAGACAACGAGTTATGTTGTTTCTGCAAGGCCGAGAAGGAAACCCTGGTACACATTCTTTGTGAGTGTGCCAGCCTGGCGAGGACAAGGTTTCTTCAACTGCGGACTAACAATCCCGAAGACAAGAGCTTCATGACGGAGCCACTTTCAGCTTTGGTAGCTCAGGCGGTCCACAACAGACCTCCCCATGCAGGTCGTAGTGGAATGAGGCGTGGCCCTTCCCAATCTAATCTAATCCTTCTGAACACTACAAAAATTAATTTTCTCTGAAAAATATTGAATAAATGAGATAAAAATGATACGCCTAAATATGTGAAGTTTAAAAAAAAGAAGAAAAAAAATCGTTAAAGTCACAAAACACTGCAAAAAAACAAAAACTAAAACCAATGTTACACTTTCATTTGACGGGTTTTACCATCGTATCCATGGTAATAACTAACCGGAATATGAAATTTTAGCTTACATAAGGAATTAGCTGAGACTCGCCCCCCTCACGGAGGCCTCGGGCTCAAGTCCATTGCTACCCTTATGTTTTTTTCTTCTTCCTAGGAGGGTCTACAGATTCGTGGTGGACAGCTTCGTCTATAATGAAGAAAACACTGATCGAAGGCCAGCAGTGCATTGAGGACGCTCGGACTATAAATGTTGACGCGCATTAAAAAAAAAATGTCTTAAGCTTATCCGTTTTTCACATTCTTCCTTTTACAAAAACGTACTTTAAGATATTTTATTTTAACTAAACTAATGAACTGCAAAACGTGTATATCCGTTGAAATCTTAATTTCAAACAATTAAAAGAATTACAATTCTTTCTCTTCCGTAAGCAATAAGAAAAAAATAAATAGGAGAAAGTAAAGAATTATAGGAACGCAAATATAATTTTTTTTTTTTTTTTTACTAATCTTAGTTTTCTGAGAAAAAGTCAGTATTCTTATTATTTCGAACAATCTATGTATATTATTCATATATACAATACATATATATGTATATAAGACATATTTATTATTTATTTTAACAAATGGAATTGAGAATCATTTCGTTGAAATAATATTGTATATAGAGATTTCTTTTCCTTCTCTTTGTCCTTACTCTTTCAAGAAAATTCCCAAAGGAAGTTTTAGGCTTTTTAGTGCCTTTATAAATTCTGTATGTATTTTTTTCCATTTCAATATTTATAAAGAAATATGGGAAATTGTATCTTCTTTTTTTTGTCTTCTTCATTTTTTAACTGGATGAAGCACATCTGGGTTTGAGTGTACAGTATGAGTGAGGAAGAGAAAAATAAAAACTAAGCGCGTAGGTGGAGGGGGAAGATATGTGTGAGAGGTAGCAGAATATGGGGGAGTTGGCGACAGTATTCCCTGGATAGCAAAGAGACGATGTAACTCTTAAGTAAATTTCCATGTAAATACGTAAAGGAAGTAGGTGAAGGAAGGACTAGAGACAGAATGGAATAGACTGAGCAATATAAGACGGTTGTTGTAGCAAAAAGGAGAATGAGAATGGGTTAAAGTGTACGTCTTTAGAAATAACGGTGCACACGGGGAGAGTATGGGAAATACTTTCCAGTAAGCTAACTATTCAGTAAGCTAACTATTCAGCCGAAGGAAATTGTGGGATTATTTTTGTGTAAATATTGTTCCAGCAGGATCAAAATAACCATGTGGAGTCCGTACAATCACGTGCTCTCTGTATTGACCAATGCTTCTTAACAATGCTTTATATATGTCAGAAGATAATTATGCCTAGATAAGGCACATATTTCTGGCAGATGACGCCTTCTAGTTCTTCTTTACCGCTGGATGGGGATAGATTCCCACTAAAAGAGTTAGCCAGATTCATCTCTTAGCAAAATATAATGGGAATTTTTAGGGATAAGAAAATTAGAGAATTACAAAAACACTAACGATCCACTGGTCTGTTGAATAAAGCAAAGATACTGCTAAAGACTTTACAGAGTAAAGTAACAGTAGCTGAAGGCTAATAGAGCGAAGCGGTGTAACAATCTAAGCTAGCAGATGTTGCCTTCTTGGAGGTTGAAGATTATATGGCTCTCAAAAGAAAACTCCTTCGCTCTTCCTCCTATGGTAGTCGAGTCTATCCCAGAATTCCCCTTTTTTTGGTTCTGCTACGGATAAGTAGGCGAATCTTGACTTTCCTGTGTAATGTTGAGGTAATTGTTGTAGCAGGTAGATAGTGGCGTTTTAGGTGGATGTCTGCTTGTTTGTGAGTTCAACGTATTGTTGGACGTCTATATGAGTTGAGGTCATTCCAATATACGTATGAGGTAGTATCTAATCTACAACCAGTTATCTGGTAGACAACATTCTACCACCTCTAATCTTTGTTCTATCGCTTTTACTCTTTCTTTTTTAGTAAAAGTATTGTAATTAAATTACAAATTTTTAGTATCAATAAATTAGTTACAAAATTAAGTAATTGTAATCTATGTTAACATGGTCAATGAGTTAACGTTACTTTTTTTTCATTACACTCAAACATACACTCAACTAGGATACTAAACACAAATCAATTTTCAGAAACACAATTCAATATTCTACTGGGTTTTTTTATTGTTTAATTTTATATGAAATCAATACTTTCCATAGATAAGAGTTATTGTAAATTTAGAATACTTGGAGTGGTGGTAACAGTGCATTTATCAATACGTAGGTTTGTTAGTGTTATAATTTAATCCAACGACTATTCTGAAAGAAGTCTAATGCTAACTAGAACAAAAAAATATGTTTGAGATATTTATTTACAAACACAAAAATATACACGCGCAAAAATACGCACATATATACATACGTACAAATATAAGAGCATATGCTAAACAAATTTTTTTATTCACCACAGCTCAAAACACGTATATCCGGTGAAAATTACATTTTACAAAATTTGACATTCGCAACACTTCCTGTCACAGCAGTATGGGAAACTACGAAAAGAAATGTTATTTAAGAGCTACTAAAAAAAAACAAGTAATTGTAGGGCGATTATGATAAAAATATCAGTGGATTTATAAAAAATTTTCCTCCATCTTTGAGGTCTCAGAGCACTTAGTGGCTGGAGTGGAAAGTGAATTTCATATTCCCTACAAAGGGCAAAGAACAGATTACACTAACCAAACTAGCTGTCAACATTTAGAACAAGCAAAATGTTTTAAATAACCACAGCCATTGTTTATTGAACACTCATCGCTCGCTCACTCACTGTATGACCAGAGTATATTCTCTTCTCCTTTCTCAGTAAATCGACAAAATATAAACTATGTAAAAAAGTGCATAAATTGAGTTCGATGCCTTCATTTTAGACAACCAATAACCTTCATATTCTTATAGTAGAATGACAATACTATTTTATAAAGTACGTGAGCGGAGTGTTTAACCGCACTGAAGTGACGACACTAGCATGAGGGAAATTAGAAGTAGAAATGAGTCCAGAACATTCAAGAAAACCTATTTGAGAATTAAATTTTCCGTGTAGTTTTCTAATTAAAATTTGGAAATAAAAGGTTAACTACAACTAGAATTATGAAAGATAAACTTAAAGATAATAATTTAATTATTACACTTGAAAATCTAAAATTAGGAAATAAAAAAAAAAGGAAGTGATTGAAACTAACTCTGCGGCAGCATGAGGAAAGACAAATTTTTTTTAATATAAATCTATAGAACTCTAGACAGAAGAAGGGCATTACACTGGTAGAAATGTACAAGTGTTTCTTAAACAATAGATTCAAGTAACTTACAAGGGACTATAAAGAACAACTGAAGTAAAAATATATATATATATAACTATTGTTTTTCTTTTAGAACAAAGAAATTTATTGGGCTACATCTGCGACCTCTTTTTCTTTTTTAAGTTGTAACAACAATTTTTCCTTTATATATATATATATACATTTAAAAAGAAAAAGTAATTAAAAATAACAAGCTTAAAAAAAAAAAAAAAAAATGAATATATAAAGAAACTAGAATGAACAAATAGGTCAACTATTCGTTTCAATAAGTGACCTAATTATTTAAAATCTTTCTAGATATAAATTCATAGGAAGTTTAAAGAAAATCGTTCGAGCAGTTTTCTATAAAAATTGAGTGAAAAACTGGAAAACCTTTGTTGAAGTCATATTTTTGACAAAATCGAAAAATTTCGAATCTGGAATCTTCTTTTGAAAGCTCAAAATAACGGACTAACAAATTGTCTTGTGTCATGTCATTTCAGGAAATTTGAGTTATTCTGTTCATTTCACACACACACCCACACACACACACACACACACACACTCTCTCTCTCTCTTTTCATTGAATAGTCGACTTCATTTTTGTGTTTGTCTTTTGGTTTCGGGAATTCGCTTATCTCAGAATCTTTTGATAAACAATGTAAAATGACAACTATCTTAAGGTATAGTGCTGTTGACTTTACATGGTTCGATTTGATAGTTTTCATAAAAAATTTCCAAAAAAATCACAATTGGGCACAAAAAGACATAGCTCCTTTAGTGGAGAATATTTTAGTTGACTCCCTGGGAATAATTTCCCAGCATATTTATAGATAAACTTAATGTATACATTTAGACTTAGATGCACTTTATGTCATCTATACATATTAGTTCTTTTATTTGACACTGGACATTAGGACATCCTTATATTTTAACTTTTTTTGATTAGGTATCATCGCTTTTTGCTATGTCTACGGATTGATTAGTATGCTGTGTGTTTGAGCATCTCAATTTTATTGAGCAGCCCAACTTGATTTTGATTAAGTGTTCTCTTTATAGATCATACAATTTATGTGATCTATCCTTTACTATCAACCTAATAACACAGTAATTCATTTGATATATAAAAGATAATTTTTATTTTTTTGAGCGTCAATTGTTAAGTAGTAGATATTAATAATTTTCGAAAATTTATCTATAAATAGCAATTCGTTAAGATCATAAATTGAATTTTGAAAGTATTTGTTTTACATGGCGGAACTAAAGAGCTGGTGTATGGGAGGCAGTTAAAGGGAAAAAATGATTTAAACCTTCATTTTCATACAGACTGCAAATATTGTATATAGTTGTACAGTCCAGAAAATAATTGACACCTTTGTGATAAAGACGCAACTTATTTTGGGCAATTAATATTATTTTATGACTAGAGAATCGACTTTCTTTCAAATCGATTACTTTCGATGTTTTTGCCTGAACGGGGGGAGATAAAATATATTTATACATTGCGGGGAGGGGTGGGGTCCTGGTTTGGGTAGATTCAATGTATACGGTGAAATAGTGATTTCTTAATATTTATAAAATAGAGTTTTACTATATTATTAGTTATTCAATGCTGGTCATTACTCATGTCAATGGTATGCACATGTTTGTGGGAACTAATTGAAGAACCACTTACAATATTGTTTGATTCTTGAACAGATTTTAATAAATAATAGCCATGGGTATCTATTGTTAGGCATGATTAGAATTCTGTTTAAATAATTTAATAAACGTTTAAATATATGAATGGATACAACAACTTTTAACAATTATGAATTAATTGAAGTGTATTAAAAGATATAAATGGTGTTTGATGAAACTGGTAAGAACTAAATTCAATAATTTGTAGAAGATCCGGTAGAGACAAGATTGCTTACTAATAGAGGATAGTTAAAAGATACTATAGCTTGGAATAGTTCCATTTTTGTGGTCTAACAATTGGATTTACTAGAGATCAAAATAGTTTTAGCAGCTCTACCCGTTAGGTATTTTTGCCGCTTCAGCGAATTTACCGTCGAACTAAAGAGTAATCTTAATTAATTGCATTTATTGAAAAATTTGATCTCAGTATTCTCATAATAAACTGCTTTAATTTTTCGAATTTTTGGTGACCGTTGGAATACTGTTTATAATTTTTGTATTTATAGTTAAGAAATTAATTTTACATGTAATAATAGCAGGTCTTGATGGTGAATTGAATGAATACACGAACTGGCACTAAAGTCACAATTTATATAATTACGATTCTACTAAGTAAGGAGAGAAGAATTTATACGTGAGTATATAGAGTGATTGGGCCAAGAGTGAATGATAATGATTGGATGGTAATGAATGGTGAATATAGAATGATATTGCCAGTCTCTTGGAGAATGATTTGACTAGGCGAGTCTCTTGCCTACTGTAACGATAGCGAGCTAGTATCATGGTGAACCTTCCGAGTTTCAAATTGATGTAGCTACTCAATGTTTACTCTTTGAATTAAAATTGGATACTGACCTCTTTAAAGTAGATTTTGTGACTCTCTATTAACATCTCAGGTGGTCAGCTTATATTCATTTACCGCTAGAGACATCTTTTGGGTGGTTTTCGTGGTTGAAGCTCATTCGCCATACGTTATAGCGGAAGTGGCAGAGAATGTAATGCGTGGTTGAAGTGCGTGCGCTTAGTAGCGCGATGGTGATGCCTTGGTACAGTTGCTAAAGGAACTACTTCTTCTGGCTTTTCTGTGGCAAATTTATAGTCTATTGATTCCAATAAATAGAGTAATCCGATATATTATGTAACTTTTTTTTGACGGTCAATTTGAGTATCCAAAAAGGGAATATCATCCAAAAGCTGAGAGAATATCGTTGATGTCGACTATTCTTATCCCAGATTGGCCTCTATCTTGGAAAAGAATCAAAAGCCCGGGGTATATTTAGACCGAACAGAAGAGGCGAACGAGGGCCTTGGAGAACTTAGGCGATTGATCTTATCGTCCAGCATTCAGAATTAATACTTACGACAAAGTGCCCGTTTGGAAAAAGCAGACGTTAAGCTCCTACTTAGAGCATGCAGTAAGACCATCTGTTGTCCGAGAGTTTTCATTCCAGCAACTCTTCCAAAAAAAGTTCCTTCCTCAAATACTCATCGCGATCGTGCTATTTAACAATCAGATTCACTAAATATATAAAACAAACATTGCTAACTTTTTATTACTAATCAATTAATCCATTTCACTATAAAGCTTCTATCTAAGCTTTAATATTGACAACCAATTTCTGGTTAGGAAAATGAAATCTGAAAGCTCATATAAATTTCCTCCAGAAATACCACGATGTGAAAATAAGATCCTTCATATTAAAAAAACTTGACATCCTTAATAATAAACTAGATCAATTTAAAAAATAAATGAACTGTATTTAAATATCTACATGTCCTGAAATTCTCTGAAATTATTATTATTTTTTTTTTTTAAATTGTTTCAGATAAAAGTAAAATAGGTTCACATGATGGTGTCTTATATATATCACTGTCCTGAGGCCGGCAGTGCACTGAAAAGGCTCCGGGCGCCAATGAAAATAGATGTGGAAGCGCCTTAAATTATAATAAAAAATAAGTTGATGGAACTGTACGGTTTTTGAAAAAAGCCTTTTTGAACGGAATCCTGAAAACAACGTTTCCCTAGCAACCCAATATAACGCTTCCGCCAAGTACTCATCTTTCTTGGCGAAGTATTCATATTTCTTCATTTACACATATATTATACTTCAATTATATTCACACTTAATTATGAAAAATAATTATTTCTTATTTACGACAATAGAATACATAAATTTATGTGGCAATAAACTTTAATTTCGAAAAATTGTTCCAATTTATTTCATTTATTTTTTTTAAGCAACAATAGAAAGCAGTTTAATAATTTTCCATTGGTTGTCATTAATTATGCCACATTTGAATTTTAGTGATTAATGGGATAGAATGCTCTTTACAAATCATCACCTACTAACAAGTAACTGTTTACAAGTAAAAAACAAAGATGGCAATCAATCACAATTCATTGAAATTTTAAACGAAATATTTTGAACAAAAATTTTAACAAAGTATATTATTGTTTGAAGTAATTTTTTTTTTAAAAAAATTGCCTATACATTTCATTAAATTCTTTAGATTTGAATTTCTTTTAAAAAATGCAAAGTGTGGGGGGGCGGGGACTCAAAATGTATCAATAAATTATATTTAATCTTAATAATTATTAATATACTGAATAGATTTGATACACGGATTTGATTTGATCAAAATTTTCGTGTTTTGTAAATGATTGAACATTCATAAACCATGTGTATTGTTTTTACTTTAGTATTGAAATCTAAAACACAGAATACAATATCACGAAGATTCAAAACACAGGACATACAACACACACACACACACACACAATACCACAAATATGCGATGTCCATAATATAATTTCCACACACATTAAAATCACTTGTTTCTCCCAAACGTTCAATCAGATTACTCACATTGTATTGCAAAATATGCTGAGGCAAGGTTGGGGGTTTAGAATAGAGAACAGAATGCTCGATGTGCATGTCACAATAACAAGAAAATACAGGGTAAAATCGATCCAAATGAATCCTTCATTATAGACACAAAACTGGTATAATGTGGTTTTCATGTCCTAGTTAATATTTATTATCAGAGATAGTGCAATAAAGAGAATTTTAATTGATCTAAATATTCCTTTCAAATGGATTATTATTGACCATGGTTCACAGCGAAATACATATTTTGTCCAGAAATTTTAAAAAAGAAATAAACAATAATCAGGTTATGAAATACGCATACGACTTTCATTGCAAGTATTACTATGCTAAATGATAAATATTCCTTCAAAAGTGCAATATTCACTAGATGACTTATAAAATATACATGATACATACATGAATGAAGGGATGGGGATTAAGTTGTTAGTTTTGAGGACTTAATCTGAATGTAACAATAGAACATTGTAAGCTGTGTTTTCCCTCTCTTTCTCTCACTCCCACTAAAATTTGCATTGTGGTGCTTTACAGGTAACCATAATATTACCGTTTCCACAAGAACCCCCTCCAAAAATAAATTGTTCTCCGAAAATTTTTCTAATAAAAGTAATAGGTATTTGTGTGTAGTTACGTAATATACGAAGTTCAAAGAAAATCTGTTACAACCTTTTAAAACCTGGAAAAAAACCATTCAGTAAAGTCGCACTTTCAGTGAATGGAGTTTGGCCGAAACTTTATTGTCTGATGCGGTGATAATATGTAAACGGAATAACGATGATAATAAAGATTCTCGATCGATCTATTAATAACTGCAAGAGATGATCTCGAGGAGCGTCAAAGAAAATTACACTTTTTTTAAAAAAAAGTTTTCCAACGTTTCGACAAATTTATTGCCTTCTTCAGGGGATAAAATTAAAAGAAAATGATGTTAATCGGGGTTACATCCCGTCATGGCAACTTGTGCTCTACAATCTCATCTTCATATTCTTGAATCTTGGCTCCGCCAGTGGAGGATTAAAGTGAACGAACTTAAATCCAAACTCATAATATTCATTTGTTTTGGTGGTTGGTTCCGCAGAGGTGGAAAGCATCAGAGACATTTTCCGTGGTAGCCTGCTTCATTTTGTGGTCATCGACCGGTTTCGGGCGTTCGCCCATCTTCAGGATGCGTTTTTTAGACAGTGTAACAACACAGACTCGCACAGAGCAAACTTAGTTTCACACTAACTGAGACGTATTTTTAAAAACACGCCCGAAACCGGTCGATAACCACAAAATGAAGCAGGTTATCACGGAAAATGTCTCTGATCATAGTATTCACTTTAAACAAAAAAAAACTCTTCCTCCTCTTTACTTTAATAATGTTATCCTTCCCATTGCGAACCAAATACGATATCTCGGATTATTTCTTGACAAACGACTAACATGGAACCTTCATACCAGACTGAAACGAATTGGCCGCAACTTAAGGTATAAAATGCTAAAACGACTATTTGACAAACGTTCAAAACTGACTTTAAGGAACAAGAAAATGCTATACACAGCTCTTTTATCCCCCATTTGGACATACGGCATAGAACTCTACGGCACCGTAAAACAATCCAACCTTAACCGACTTCAAATTCTACAATCTAAGATCCTAAGAACAGTAGTTGATGCTCGCTTCTACGTCTCCAACCACACAATCCACTCCGACCTTAACATTCCATTCATGTCAGAGCTAGCCCAATTTCGTTACATAAAATTTCACTCCAAACAAAATTATCACCATAATCCTCTGATCCAGAATATGTCCACCAGAACACTGGCCAAAAATCCTTGTCGGAGAGGCTGAAGCGGCGGTGGCCACGCGACCATCTTAACGTACAACATCGACCTCCTAGAGTAGCTGCTGTGTAAGCTTGCCATAGTGGCAAACTAACGGCTTCCATCACTGGATATGGTCGTCGTTCATATCTCTCAAGTAACATGTACATATGTATATTTAGACTAATATATATATATGTACACAAATTACGCATTCATCACTTTTGCTTGTTGTACATTGTATAAAGTTGCAAAATAAATTAATAAATTAAAAAAAAATCGGGGTTACATTTTATAATTTTCATTAAACACACTAAACACAAAATATATACTATAAACAAAACTTGATAATGACAAAAAGAGTTGCTTATATGTAACCCCGATTAACATTTTTTTTTTTTTTTTATATTATCCCTGAAGAAGGCAATAAATTTGACGAAACGTTGGAAAAGTTTTTTTTTTTTAAAAAAAAAGTGTAATTTTCATTGACAGCTCCTCGAGATCTCTTGCAGTTCGGAATACCGATGTGTGAACATCCTGCGATCTTTCGTTTTTGAGATATTTGGATCAAAAGACACACACACACATATTATATGTATAGACCATTCCCTAAAAACTTTTTTCCCTAATCCAGGGGGAGGGGGGACGCTAAAACATATACTTCCGGTGAAATTCAATTTCTGATGAAAGTTGACAGGATCGCAATCGTAAAAAAATAGGAGTAACTGAAAAAAAACCAACGTCTCTTGCTAAAAGACAGCAATTAAATAACTTGATGTCAAAATTTGTCTATAAAAATGTATATGTATATATCTGATGTGCTATAATTTAAAAGGACATCTATTGTATTTTATAACATATTGTGTTCTTTTAATATTCGTGTTTATACCTATATAAAAAATAATACGTAGGAAATAGAAAATTTGCCTCATGAATATCCAACGAAAGTGGAAGGATAATACAAAGCATATGTGTAAAACTTTACACACAGTGAAGTAACCTATATCCGCTTGCCTCTAAAAAAAGAAAAAAAGAAAAGATGTAGAAAAAAAAGGGGTGTGAATTTTTAAAAAGGTATTTGAGATCAGCCGCCTCCTTTTTTCCATCTTGTCCCACATGTACAACAGGCGCTAAGAATGAGTGGAGGGTTATGAGGTTGGAAATGATAGAGGTGGGGAGAGATATGTTGTTACAAAGTAGAACAGACAGGCAAGGAGGTAATCCCTCTGAAGGTAATCTTTCATCCCTTCTTCTCGTTCTTTTTCCTTTGATATATATATATATATATATGCTACAAAGAGGATTGAAGATGAAGTACAGATGCTAACATAATATTGTAAGTAAATCTCTTATTTTGCTTTGTATAATATAAATTGTCAACCTTAAGTGGCTAACCTAATTATATTAATAAACACATAAAACCACTAATTAGAGATTTTCATAGCTACAAAACTTGCAAGCAACTAAAGCTCATCTTAGGATTAGCTAAAACATTAGATTAGTTTACCGGAAGGTTACAAGAAATCTAGAGGCTTGTATAGACGGAGTGAAGCCGGAAGTACTCATAGAGAAGCCTTTTGGCATTATTCCACAGTATTCCAGGCCGAAGATCTGTGCTGAGAAAAGCTGGGAGATTCTCAACTTTTCGAATAGCCAGACTACATTTAAAGACCTTACTGCCCTCATAACCACATCATTTCTGGTTTGTGAGTGTAGAGATTCCCTGACACAACTATCCTGGCACAATAAAGTTCGGCTGGAATAGTTGCTGAGACATGGGAGGCAACGACAAAGCCGACCTAGGGATTACCAACGGGACAAAGGGCGCTTCTCTTAGAGTTTGGCTCTAGAGAAAACACGACAAACTCTGAAAAACAAGTCCATAAGCCAAACACAGCAAGATGATGATGTCAAAGCTGTGTAAGAAAATAACTAAAGAGTCTCTCTGTTTAAGTAGGAACCGAAGGTATCTTTTCACGGGGTATGTTAGGTTTAAGAAACACAAGGTGGGGTTAATTAGCTTAGAATCTTTGCGATGAGGAGGAGGAGAAGGAGAAAACGGCCTCTCGCCTGTTGTTAGATTGTGTTGCGATCGATTCGGCACATTGAGACCATTAATAGCGCAAAGAGAGCTGTTAGGGAAAGTCCTTAACCTCATGAACAGGTTAGGTTTCTTGTACTAGACTCACAGGAACAAGCACAATAAGCATCTAATTGGCTACAGAGCTTGGGGAAAGAGTCCTCCACCCCATGTTCTAATATAATCTAATCTTATGGTAATTTCTCTTTTACTTTACATAAAAGATTTAGTCTCCATACGTTTAATCAGAAAAAAAACCTGCGAAGCCAACAGGATTAGAAGGAAAAATAACACATTTCTTAAAATACATTTCTATGTATTTTCAGTCTTAGCCTTTTATTTTAATTGAGAATTAATATGAATAAGTTGTAATAAAATATATTTACAATTTTGCCTTTGTGCAGGACCTGTGTTGGACGCAGTAGTTTATAAGTATTACTTTAATTTACTTCACTCATAGAGGCTTAAGGATAATCCTAAAATTGTTTACCTATGCACTTAGGATAGTTTCGAGAAATGTTCTTGAAGAGTGATTGCATGACCTCGTAATGGCCACAGCTGCAGGGTACCTGCATATTTCTAGATTCTGGATACAAACCAAATGCCTATATGAAACAATTACACGATTTCATCCTAATGGAATAATTACAAATCTAATTATTCTTAAACGTTATAATGTGATTGGATTATATGTAATTAAAGATGATTGGGGATTGTACTTGGTTTTTTAGGGATATGGTTTAACTGAATGTGACTACATTGTATGGCAGCACCCTCTGCCTATCACTTTTAACAAAGTGTTTAATGCCAGCCTAACTAACACACAGACCTCCAGAACTTCCAGAACATCAATTTTTTTGAAAAAAGTTCCAAATAAAAATCCTATTAAAACAGCATTTCAAAATTTTAATTTGCCAACCAAAAAACATAAACCTGTCCATCACCGATCAGTGAGCTGTAGAGGCTCCTTGGAAGAAAAAATCTAAGGGTAGTACAGCTGGTCTCAAACGCGGGTCCTCCGCGTGGGAGTCCAGTACGCTAACCACTTAGCTATTCCCTTCCCTATTGATATATTAAAGAAACAGAGTACTGCCATGTACTTGACAGAACGCCTTGTATTTAATGATCTTCAATTCTGTTCTATATTTGGTTTTTGCCCTCGTTTCCTTTCTTTATAGTGGATAAAATTATTGTTTTTTGGAGGAGGAGTTATATGACATAAGGAAACCTTTTCATGTCCCAACTTTTTAACCCTTGATCGGGCCTTCATCAGGACACTGTTTTTTTTTAAATATCTTTAACTGTTACATTGACAAACAACTTACATGGTACCACATACACGACTCAAAAGAAAAGAACTGAACATACGATTCAGAATATTCAAAAGCCTCCTGGACAACAGATCGAAACTCACACTACAAAATAAAAGACTCATCCATACAGCCATCTTAAAACCTGTTTGGGTCTACGGAATTGAACTGTGGGGATCAACTAAGCGTTCCAACCTCCATCTGTTTTAGTATCCAGTCCCTGCAATCTAAAATCCTTAGAACCATTGTCAACGCTCCCTACTATGTCTCTAACAAAACAATCCACACAGACTTAGACATACCCTACCTACAAGACTTTGTCAAAACACGATACAATAAATTCCACATGTCCTTATCCTCTCATCACAATCCTCTTGTCCGTGGTCTTTCGTCCCTAACCCTCCCTGACAATCCTTCCCGACGCCTGAAACGTCAACAGCCACGAGACTTGCTCACCGAAGATCACGGAATAACACAGAAGATTGTGAACAACAAGAACACAGAAGATAACGAACATTAACAATAATTATTAGGAGTGCTACCACTGCATAGTTTCTCCTCTCTTTTTATAATTGCTAACGCATATTTACTTATGGCTATTTACTGTTGCAAACAACAATAAAAAAAAAATCTTTAAACTATTATATATTGATTTACTATTGCACTAATTTCTTCTTTATTAACTATTGTACATTTAAATAATTAAAATAGATTATTGCACTAACATTTGATATAAATATAAAAGAATTTGTTGACCGTTGATGAATTAAGTTATAAAGAAATTTGGTGAGGTTTGGTCAAGAAAAAACATTGAATTATGCCAACGTTTCGACAGAGTTTCCTGCCTTTATCAAAGCTTTAATATATAGAAAGTCGTGAAGAAGTGGAGAAAGAATTTTTAAACATACACATTTGTTACATCGCAGAAACATAAATAGAAAAATTAAATGTTGCTAGTGCCTTCTCTTAAACCATCTATAGAAATGAAAAATTTCAAAATTTTTCAGTAGATGATTTAAGATAAGTTTTGATATAAAAACTAGATTTAAATGTCCATTTAGTATCTATTCATCAACCCTCTTAAATACCCAATTTCCTTGAGTATTTTCTTGTATTAATATTAATATGTTAAACTATTTAGCTAGTTAGCCGATTTTGAGTCTGGAGTGATCGTCATCAGATAAAAAATAATAAACCAGATTAAACAATCTGAATGTTGTTTTAATTAGAACATGAATAAGTTTCTATATAAATTGTTTATTTAATCATTTTAGTTCTATATTGTACATGTTATCTATAAACAGATGTTAATTCCAGCGGTATTTTTTGTATATAAATGAGTCGATAGTATAAACATACTGTTTAGTCAAATCGTTGGTTAAATCGGTCAATGTCTAATACTGGCTATCAAGCTATAAATACGGCTACTACTAGTGAAACCTTAAATGCCCATCCTTTCATCCCATTCAAATCTCCATCCACCATGCAAAACACACAAAACACATACACACACACACACAAAACGTTACGTAATCACACTGTCAACCACAATAACCTATCCCTATACCACAGCTAAACATTCCCATTTGGATGAATTTAATTGCTTCCTATAGATTTAATTGTGCTACTAGAATTTGATAATTGGTGTCAAGTTTGCATGTATAGTACCCATTTCGTCTAATTATAGCAAATCTATTGAGTTAAAGCGTTGTATATTTTATCGCTGATGAGTAATCTGAAATCTATCTAATAATATTAAATTTATCTTTATTTATTTAATTATATTTCAACTTAAAAGTAAAAAAAAAAAAAAAGAAAAAAGTAAACAATTTGTCATCAAAAATTAAAGAACGTCTCATCATCTTATCTTTATCAACATCAAGGCCTTTTTATCAAGAACGAGATCGAAAGGAATTGTCAATTATAAATAACAGAAGCTGTAAATAAAATTCAGACCTTAATCTAAATTTGGTAAAACTTTTGTTAGCTTCTTATGCTGGAGATACCCCACATTTCATCGTCCCTAAGGGATATTATTACCGTAACTCGACTCGTTTCCAGCTTTACCTGCCGCACCATATAATATAGTTTGCAGCCATTTCACTAAATTACTGACACTTCTTTGGAGTGATATTTTGAATTTTCTGTGAGACTGGAAATAAAAACATGAATTATTATTATATTAAAAAGAAAAATAGATGATTCCAAATTCCGCAACCGCTAGCATCGAAATGAAAATATTTTAATCAATATTAGTGAATTGGTATAGCCTAGAATCAACAAAAGAACTATCCTTAATAAAGGTAAGGATTAACATATTTGGGGTACTAATATATTCCTGTTGTGGTGGTTGGTTCTGCAGAGCTGGAAAGCATCAGAGACATTTTCCGTGGTAGCCTGCTTCATTTTGTGGTCATCGACCGGTTTCGGGGCTACCACGGAAAATGTCTCTGATACTAATATATTCTCTACCATGCGTTGGAGTTTGTGAAGTTGGAGTGTTACACATAATACATAACATACTAGTAACACTATATCTTTCAGGGTTCCGCCGCTATTGCATGCAAAACACTGTCTTCAGGTTGTGGTAGCGTCAATAGTTTGTTTTGCCCATGCTACCATGGACTACCTTGCCAATAAACCAAAGCTCACACTACCTTGGAAGGATTGATGAAATCAAAGAATCAATCGCCAGCAAATTTGCCATACAAAACTGCACTCAATAATTCTATTAGCAACCTATCTAGGTACCACTAAGCCTCCAAGCTCTCGGTAACTACAATGTATTGACAAATAGGATATTACATCCTCTGTCATGCTCACTAGAATGTATTGACAAATGGGATTCAACTTCAACCGCTAATCTCCCACTATGAAATTTATATTTTGTCGTTGTTTAATAAACAGAAGTAAAGATTATATTAATAAACAAAGCTATAATCTGTCTCTAGAGATAAGAGAAATTGAGTAAAGCCGACCATCTGATGGGCATAAAAATCGTTCACCAGAAAAATTTTGAAATATAATCATCAGTCGTTACAACAAATTTCACCTTAAAAGGATCACCAAGTTTGGCCACTAACCACATCACTCGTCAAGCGACTCACAACAGCCATCGCTACCATTCTACATTCAACACGCAACCAACAATCATCAACTCAATACTCATCGCTCGGTTAATCTACCCTATATGCTATTGCTCAGAAAAATTCGTCAAAATATAAATTCATGTATTCTATTCATTTCATCACCAACCACCATCCATCCTGCTAACATTACTAACCCTAGAAGGAAGAACGAATGATCACCGTCAGTAAAACTTGGATTCACTGCAAACTTTGCCAAGTAGAAAGACTTATGGAAAAAGATAATGGTAGATCACGCCAACTTATAGAAGAATGAGCAACAAACAAGTTGATGGTTGAGTATTACAGAAAAATGGATTATCAAAGAGAAAAGTTAATTTTATCTAGTCTTATCTAAACTTAGATAGAACAAATTGAAGCTATGCCATAAACTAAATTATCTTTCATGGAAAAAGCAGTAAATGTGTAAATTTACAACACGAAAACATTGTTGATAAATTAAATTATTCTATAAAACTAGAAATAGTAGTTATATATGTATATATATTATATTAAACAACCAGTAAACGTAACTAGTATTCAAATGAAAATAAAACTATAGGAGGACAGTGATTAACCTGTTATTGCAATGATATGAATTTTATTTGAAAATATAAACTTAAAACCGTAAGTTGTTTGTATTTTTGTTCATCTAGTTTCCATAGTGCGTTCTCATTTCAATAGAAATATTTTCACAAGATTATTGAACTTATTTATTAACTATTTACTTTTTAGTGTTATTATAATTATCAAAAAAAAAAAAATATAACATACAATAATTAATTAAAATATTGATTATTTCTGTTGAAGTTGATTCCGCAGAGCTGGAAAGCATCAGAGATTTTTTCCATGATAACCTGTTTCTTTTTTGTGGTCATCCACCGGTTTCAGACGTTCGTCTATCACCAGACCCAAAACTCTGAGTGTATCAACTAATTTTGCTCTGTGCAAGTCTATGTTATCACACTTTTTTAACAAAAACTTCCTAATAATGAGCGAACGCCCAAAACTGGTTGATGACCACAAAAAAAACAGGCTATCACGGGAAATATCTCTGATGAATGATTATTTTTATGAAGAATTTAATTACCAGATTCGTTTTTTTGCCTCAGGTTGAATTCCCGTCTCTTTTCAATGAGTCAGTTAACACCATGGATGTTGCCAATGAAGGATCGACCTTTTCTAAACCTTTGCCAGTGTCACTTATCATTTTGAGCCTTGTATTTAGGATCCACGAGTACAGCTTATAATCTGAGTTTGAAATGCAGATAGATTTCTTCGTTGTTAGCCATATCAGCCACATGGACGTTGTACTCGATGTTGTCCAAGACTGGGGGATTTTTCCTTGCTGCCATCATATATTTAACAAAATGAAGAAACCAGCGAGTAGATGAACTGAAGAAATATGAGAGGGGCTTCTCCATTTTTTAAGTAGTTCTAAATTTATTCCTTCTGTTCCCGATGCCGTTCTATTCTTTATTCTAAGAAGTGCTTTATTTAGTTCATTATAGTGGATGTGAGTAGGAGAGAGAATGGGAGAGAATGATGAAGAAGAAATAGACTAGTAGATATGCTGAACACTAATACGATGAATAGAAACACAACTACAAGGACTTTATACTGTTAATAGATGTTAGAGTATAAGGTAGCGAGAGAATAACTAAGAGACAGAAACAGCCTGGCTGAGAATTAGAAAGTAAGTAGGTTGGTTGCTGACTGGATGTGTAAAAACTTTCCTGAACTGTTCTTCTGTAGCTCTATATATGTATAGAATTCTCCATCCCTAGACTGGTCTAGGTGGGGAGTAACTAATGTTTGATTCAATTTATTGTCTGATTCTTCGCTCTTCGGATCCTTTGAATCTTTAATGATTAGGATCCCATACATTCATCAAAAGATATGGAGTCAGTTCCTAAAACGTCTACATTTATTTTCTCCAAAGTCTCTTATATATTTTCATTGTAATTATTGTAAAGTTTTTCCATTGTTCCTCTTTGATTTTGTCAATTTTGGCTAAATCTTTCTATGTATATTTAGCTGTCTCCTTATGTTATATCTTCCTGTAATTTTGTGTTTCTGATATTTTTGCTTACAAACAAATAAACATAAAGTTAAAAACACTTTTCTTCTTCAATGGGTCTTCAAAACTGAATTTCGAATATTTGTTAAAAACGCAAAGCTAAGAGAAAATATAAAAAAGGCTGGCATTTCAGTTGTTTTACACAGATATTTATTTAAAATTCTGAAACTGAATACAAGTTGTAAAACCATGATAGAGTACAACAGACACACATACACACACATATTTACCGCGGTGAAAATGTACCTAGTTAGATGTTTTTAATGCTAGGCTATATTTCCGCATTATATAAACAGTGCTGCCACCAGTGGCTGTATGTAGGGGCATTGTTTGTGTTAGTGTTGTTGGTAGAAGGTGCTAAAGGCATTAGCGTTGGTTCTGTGAGTAAAACACTATAGCAGAGCAGCAGAATTAGTGTTAGTAGAAATAGAGAGAGTGGGAGTGAGAGAGATTAAGAGAGGGAGAGAGTGAGAGGGAGAACTTGTTTGGTGTATGCGGTGGCCTACATTAGACGAGTCACATAAATTTGACGACAATATGACCCATCTCGGTGCCCGACCATGAGCTATACATACATACAAACATACATACATAAATACGCAAACAAATTACAAACATACACAAGAACTGGTGAAAGTGCTAATGCAAGTGGTGTGTTGTGTGTTTGTGTGTGCGTGTGTGTATGAGGTAGGTTGACAAGGATAAACATGGATGCTAGCTCGCGTATAACTGGGGGGTAAAACGCGAGACTTCGCTAATGAATGAATTACTGTTGAGATATACCTACATACATATATATACCTCAACACACTAGTTTACAAGTACCAAGGCCACGTTCATACCATCTAAACATCAACACATACTGGTTGGTTAAAATACAGGATCTGGTAAATATAAGTAGGATGAGATTTTGTAAATTTTAATATACCTGATGAAAATTAAAATAATACTACAAACATTTATTGTGTTATTAATACATAACTTAGGACAGTATTCACCTTAATGATGTAATCTAATTTTGAAATTAGAATCTACAAAATTGCACAATTACACTAGAATAACAATTAGTATCGCGAATAAAAGTTCAATTTAATTCTATTGTTTATAATAAATTCTATTGTACTACATTCAATAAAACTAAAATAAGAGCATCAATAATTATTAATATTTGTAATGGACCTCACTTTTGTAGGTATGAAAGATGTACGTAGTTCCTGAGGGTGTATCAAAAAGTAACCAGATTTTGTTCGTCAGTCTTGTTACAGCAAGCGAACAGTAAAGAAAGATAAAAAGTATTTTGAATCACAGCCCAGCTATCCAAAGTCGTAGGTCACGTATTGGTGATTTATAACAAAAGAAAACATACAGGCATGCTGCTTATTGATGTTGAAAAAGAGCTTTTGACACGGTTTGGCATCCCGTTTTGCTATTTAAACTAATTCAGTATAAATTTCCAGAATATTTGATTAAAATCATACATTGTTATTTATCAAGTAGGACGTTTACAGTTCACATAGAACAAAGGAGCTCTGATGCTCGAACTGTGTATTCTGGAGTCCCACAAGGCTCCGTGCTCTGACCACTTCTATTCCTTCTTTATATAAATGATATACCAAACTTTAGAAATAATAAAATAGCGCTATTTGCTGATGATGCAGCCATATTTACTAGCTCTTGGCGAACATTGGCCATATTTACTACCAAAACGGGTGTCCAAACATGCCAAAACATAAGAAGATAGTGTTAAAGGTGGAAGATAAAGCCAAATTTGACAAAGTTTAAAGCCATAATTTTTACAAAAAGAAGGCCTCTAATATCTACCGGTGTAACTGTGGAAAATATAGTTATTCCTTGGTCACCTTCTGTTACAGATCTTGGGGTCCAACTTGACAGCAAGTTAACCTTCACTTCTCAAATTAATATGCTGGTTAATAATACCGAAAAAGCGATAAGACTGCTGTTTCCGCTTCTTTCAAGTGATTAAGGCCATTCTGTAGAAAATAAGTTGCTGATTTATAGAGTTGCCATCAGGCCATTTCTAACATATGGTTGTGAAAGTTGGAGCTCCACCTCAAATACATATCTCAGAAAAATACAAATTATGCAAAACAAATTTTTAAGGCTTGTGCTAAGTGCCCCAAGATATACAAAAATAATAGATGTATTACATGTTAAACTGGATCTGCCTCTAATTAAAGACTTTATTATTAATAAATCTAATTTATTTTTTGATAAATGTTCGGCCAGTAACACTGAATTAATATCCAACATGGGTGTAAATGATATTGTACATGCCACCCTCCACAAACTTATCAAACACAACTTAGTTTAATTACAATTAGCCAGCGCTTAGTGTAAGGTTTTTTATGGAAATTTTTCCTTGTAAAATAAATAGGTTTTATATTACAAAATGCCATCAATATAAGAAAATATAGTTTTGTCTATGGGTAAGTCTATGGATAATGTTTAAAAACTGTAACCATTGTAAATATGGTAAATATTTTGAGTAACTAAATAAAATCAATCAATCACAAATCAAAGTATTTTGTTAATATAACGTTTTTGTGAGTTACTTAAATAATTTTAGGTTGATTATTTGAACAGTTCAGTTTTTTTTTTAAACAAATTTTTTAATATCCATTTTTGTTTTATCAAGGAAAATTTAAGATTTGAAATTCGAGCAACGGAAAATGGGATAGTAGAGAGATCATTGATAGATGGAAAATATTTACGGAGATATCAATCTCCGTGGTGCACTCAAGTTTTATGAGTGGAACAAAATAGTCAAGGCGAAGCTATTGACAGTAAACGTTCAAGAAGACCATCAACCTGAACCCCACCCCCCCCCCAAGGACATGAATTCTAAAATACAGGCAAATATTAGACAAGGAACATCGAATTTCTGTGATGGAGTTAGCTGATAAAATCAAACAACTTTTGCGGATCAGTTCACACAATTTTAATTGACGTCATTTGGGACTTTTCAGACTTTCAGCACAATGGGTGCTCAAACTGAAAGAAGACATCAAAGAAATAAGATGGGTATAATGGAGCTGATGAGGAGAGAAATTAGGTTTGATTGAATGAACGAGATGTTAAGACACTGTTATAATGTAGCTGTAAGTTTACACTAACTGCACTGGACTTTATAATGAAACTGATAGAATAAAAGGTGGGAGTAGAAATAATGACACTATGCGATGTATGGTTGAATCTACAGATAGATCTAGATAGATTCCCTCTGGCTTATATACACAGGTTCTCCCACTCTAGCCTGCTTAAGTCAGAGAGTACCAGAGAGGGCCTGTCTTCTCTCTGCTTGCTATTACAATGGGAGTCAATAAACGGCGCTAAACAGGCTGTTCTGCGGCGGTTTAAGTAGAAGGACACTAATTTTTGTAGAGGAGATTTGGAAAGGTGACAGTACCGCATGCAAATTTGGCTCATATATTTTGAGAAATAAAACATTAACTTATTCCTTCATTCAGTCTGTTTACTTTTAGTTACACCCTCGTAGTCCTGTATGGGAAAGATAATTACTTTTTCAAACTATGAGCAGTTTTCAAACTGAGTAGTAACTCATTACCTGCATCACAATATAGCGAATACTGTTCTTCACTCTGCATCCATAATCGCCAAAAAATTACGAAACTGCGGTACGATGGGAGCCATTATTAGTAGGAGAAGGTAAATTGGTTACATTTTTTTTTTTTTTTTGGTAGAGAAACAACAGAGTCCAATACACAAACATTATATACTACAATTTTGATTTTTTACTTTTCTCTTATTGATATAGGAGAAAGTAAAGTTTTTTGCAAATTCAGTTATCACCAGAAATAGATATTTTTAGGTCGCCGAATTTAAAAAAAAAGATGTTTGTAGAGAATTTCTCAAAAATGGAAAATCGCAAATTTGATATTCATTCATTTTAGATACGGACCACTATATCTGAAACAAAGTTTCATTTTGAAGAGAAAGTAATAAATCAATTTCATGCGATTTTAATTAGTAAACGAATGTCAAAACATGAATAGTCCTTTCTTTTTTAACAATTAATATTAAAAATCTAATCATATTCAACAATCGTAAAAAGTTGAGCAGTTATTATATAGTAACTTGACTAAAAAGCTGACATATAAGCGTAATAGTAAACATAAAAACTAACTTCATTTTCTCTAATTATCTAATTAATTAGTTATACAGCTTTCCAAGAGTTTTTCTTTTGTTAAAAAAAAAAAAAAAGAAAAAAATAATAAAAATTAAAACTGGTTTGCTCTTTGAACACTAAGGAAGGGAATTGAAACATACTACGAAAGAGGAAAGCTTTTAATGGTGTAAAGTAGCTGTGGGAGAAGAAAAACAACAAAAAATACCAGAACCTTTAGGGCCCTCTGTTGATGGCGAGTGTAAAGGTATATAGAAGAGGTGGGCGGCATTTTGCATAGCTGCAGAGGGGAGAGAAGTAAGGATGGCTTTGTTCAGACTATGGCAGTATTAAAGGATGCCATAATTAGATCCAAAGTTATACGAGTTAATATTCTAAACTATAGAAGTAAATTATGTTTAGGGCAATATAAAATGTTATGTAAAAGATAAAAATTATGTATATATATGTGTGTGTGCGTGTGTGTTGTGTGGTCAAAGTAAAAAAAAAAAAAAAGACTCTACCCCCTCCCCCATACCAATTGACCATTCTCTCTTAATTTAATTACATCATTTTGTAGTAGTGTAGTAAAAATAATAAAAGAAGAATTGGCTTCTTTCTACGGTAATTAATTTTTACATTTTTGACTGAACTCTTCCAATTATTTGTCTATGGGAATATTCGAACTCTATCCTATCCAGAGTCCTTCTAGGAATAAATATCTACCCACAGAAAAGCAACAACAAGCTGGATCTATAACAAAAATCCAAACCAGTATCTAATCCACCTAATCTACATAGTGTCTCGAACAAATCGAAAATAATCTTAAGGATAAATTCGCCTTAACTCTTCAACTCTACTGTTCCTACTAAAGGATCCGAAAGATAATCTTTTTTGAAATTCAAGCAATCCACTGTGATAAGATACAAGGATGTACCTCAGTCTCATAAACTCTACAAAATAAGGGTCTAGCATAATTACCAATTACGTACAAATACCTCTTCAAACCATAGTATGCTGAAAGTGATCCAATCAGATACCTGAGAGTGGTTCATGAAAGACATAATAACATCCCACTGTTAACCACAGTAACAAACTATACTTATTTATCAAACAGAGATTGTTAATTATTCATATCGTATAAATCTTTTTAATAAGTTTAAAAAAAGAAATTTTATTTAAAAAAAATGCGATAATTATTTAGAAAAAATTTGTCTTTCAGATTACTTGAACTAAAATAAAATTAAATGTTTTTAATGTTTTTTTTTTTTCAAATTAGAATTAATACAAACGTTATTTGTGCGGGTGGATTGTTAAATTTCAAATCACCTTAATGCTGAATTAATTATTTCTGAATATAATTTAATATACATAATGAAAGTTTTTTTAGATAAATTTAATGTATTTGTATCAATAAATAAATGTAATTGATAAATAATCTTAACTTGGAAGGAAACCACTAAGTGGTTAGCGTACTGAACTTCCACGCGGAGGACCCGGGTTCGAGTCCAGCTGTGCTAACCTTAGATTTTGTATTCCTAGCAGCCTTATAGTCACGGTCCGGTGATGGGTAGTGTTGTCTGCAACGAGAGAACACTGTCCGGAGTCCGGCAGTGCATAGAGAAGGCTCCGGGGGCCAATGATCATACATGTTGACGCGCCTTAAATTAAAAAAAAAAAAAATAATAATCTTAACTGTGATTGGACTAATAAGAAATAATGATAGAATAATTTGTGGAATTCTTAAAGCTCGTTCTCTAATAAATTTATAATTATAACACTACCTTTAATATCTTATTTATTTCAATAAGCCATGGAAGGTTCTCTGTAGATCACAACATCTGCAGATCGGACTTTTAAAACTTGGAGATAAATTTTTCGATTTATCCACGTATTTGACAATGATACCGCCAGAGTTCCTATCTGGGCCACGAATGAATTCTATACTGTATTATACTTATTATTTTCACGTTAATATATGTTATGTGTAAATAATAATTATTTATTAAACAAATGGGAAAAGTATGATTTTTACACACTATGATGTCAGAATCAAATTGGACGAGAGTTGTAAAAAATATTACGCTCACGAGTTAAATACGTATTAGATTTTTTCTGTAATCGCAAAAAAATGGTTTCCAATTTATATGCAAATAGAAAGACCTGAAAAAGTGTAAATACTGAGAATGTATTTTAATTCAAGATAAATATTTCCTCTCTCTCTCTCTCTCTCTCTATATTGTTCTTGATCTAGTTTTGGTGTTTTTCTGCTAGGTGTCGGGCTAATTAGAGTTGATTAATGTTATTTTTGCACACTAGTGAGAGAAAGTAGTATGTAAGTCACTTGTGTGTGAAAATTGACACTGTATGGTTCTGATACAAGTACTGGCATAAAATGGCTTTGCAAAGAGAAGGTGATTGTAGGTGATGTACCATGGTACTAATGTGGTTCCCAATTAAGACCTTTCTTTTTGCGGTGTTAGCAGACACTCTACGGCTATGAATACAAACTAAATGCTAAACTACTAAACTAAGGTTACTAAACTAAGGCAATCTACTAAGGACACGATTTTTCGTTGCCCCAGTGGACGTTATAATTGGCATATGAATGTCCAAACTCATAATTCTCCCAATATGTTTAGTTGTCTTCAACGTTTCACATGATTCTCAATAATTTGTTATATTCATAATAAATTGAAAATGTTATATTCATTATTATGTGAATTTAATAGAATACATTAAAATAGCATCTTAGAGAAAAGCATAACCCAATCTCTCTCCCAAAAACCCATCTTAAATGAATTTTTCCAGAAAAATAAATTCAAATAAAAATTGTAGCTCTTTATATTTGTAATTGGTGTACTAAGTTTTAACGAAAATTGCTTGAGTCCAAAAATTGCTCGTGGAAAGCGAAAAAAACCTAAATAATCCATTTCAGTAAAGTGTTATTTCTGGATGTGTAATTTTGACCAAAACCTTATTGTCAGATACCCTAGTGGAAGCGCGCAAGGGGTATCTATTGCATGCAATTACTTGGGGAGTAGTAACCCCACGGGTTACCACAGCTCAGTACTCCATGCACTTTATCAGAACAGTATACAATACACTTACAACTACATACATTCTACACTTTATAGACAAGGACAAACACAGTACACAAACTGGGATCTCCGTTCCTAGTTAATTGGCGAGAGCCAAGGGAGAAGGAAGGGATTAGCTCAATGGTAGCGCGCTGGACTAGCAACGCGGAGGTCTCGAGATCGAATCCAGCATGCTGCCCTTAGGTTTTCTGTTCCTATGAGCCCTCTACAGCTCACTGTCCGGTGATGGGCAGTGTTATCTATAGCTAGAGAACACTGCTTAGAGTTCGGCAGTGCAGTAAGAAGCTCTGGGGGCATAACAGATCTTTCAGGTCGCAGTGCAATAATCCCCTACAACAATCTACAATCTACCCTAGTGGAAATTAAACGAAATATCAAGTTTGAACTTTGTGCAATTTTCCGTGTTCGAGGTTGTTGACTGTATATACACACACACACACACACACACAAATACACAAACTAATTTCTAAAATTACATTTTCGGTCTTAGGAAACCTCAAAACCTGTATTTCCAGAGAAAAAGTGAAATAGCACTACTTCCTGTTACTATCAGTAAGAAAAAGGAATGAGTTACATTATAATGTATTACTTACTCTATAACTGCGGCTACTGATTCTTAATGATTTTCTTAAAGTTAAAGAAAATATCTTATAATAAAGAAATATGTTACGAAACATTTTCTTTTAAGTGGCATTAAAAGAAGATTTGTAAAATTTATAAATAAACAATATAAAGATAAAAATAAAAAACTGCCAAGAATCCAATATAATCTTAGATAGTATAAAGAAATATCGGCTAACTTTGTTTGGAACATTTTTCTAGAAAAAACGATTTTCCTGAAGTTGTGAGAAAGCTGAGACCTTAGTAAGTATTCAGGGAACTAAATCCAGTCAGCTGGTCTGGATTGTATTTGAATTTGGCGCTATCCTAAGTACACGGCTTGTAATATAATATTTTTTTGAATAATAGCACTTCTCCCGCCAGTTAACTTCCTGAGAGGAGAGAATAATGAGATTTTAGAGAGTTATATTTCGTTTCTAGACTTACAACAACTTTTTCCCTCCCTCCTATGTGGTGTTAGTCAATTGGGAGGTCCATTATTAAACAATTTTTCTACATATCCTCACATTTCACATTATCATGTTACAAGAATATGTGATGGATGCAAGAAATGTGAAAATATATTTAATTTCAAATAATCAAAATTATGAAGAAAATGTGACATTCCCTTGGCAAAAAGGGTAGAAGAACACCACTATCTTTTAGAGTTCATGAACTTGATAGCATTGTCTACCCCTTCTTCTCACAGGGGAGGATTTGAACGAACAATTAGAAGACATTCCTTCAATACACTTCTAAAAACAGACATTCAAGCCAGAACATTCAGGAATCGCTATCTTAGAATCAGTACAGTTCCACAATATATTAATAAGTTTATAATATCTTTGCAAATAACTTGTAGTTATTATTTTATTAGAATATATTTATTGTTAGCAGTGGTGACTACTTTCTTATTTCTGATACTTCTCTCTTAAACATATATACTTGCAAGCCCTTTTAGTAAACCGCTCGTGCTACTACAAAAATACAACACAACATCACCCAATTACATTTCAAATAATTCAGTGTAGAATATTATAGATAACAACATTTGGCAAGTAACTTTTGTTTGAAAAGATATGGCTATTAAAATCTATTATCTATTCTATTTAATAATAATTCAAAATAGTAAATACTGAAGTTATAGTATTTTTATTTTGGTTCAGTATAGAATAAATTAGATTCATGCAGGTTGGCTATTATTGTCTACACCACTGCGACCCCTATGGTTCATTGTGGCACCCACAAGTTGCAGTACCTTCTCT
This sequence comes from Triatoma infestans, assembly GCA_011037195.1. Taxonomy (NCBI): domain Eukaryota; kingdom Metazoa; phylum Arthropoda; class Insecta; order Hemiptera; family Reduviidae; genus Triatoma; species Triatoma infestans. The sequence continues at coordinate 7,430 of JAAEAF010006130.1, read as the reverse complement.
AGTCCTGTATGTTTATATTAGACTTTGGAGTCTGGAAAGAGACTCCTGGGTAAAGCTAAAAAGGCTTAGTTTCTCCTCCCCAAAGACGCAGAGTCTCTCAGCCAGACACAAGCCCCTCATACTGACACAGTATGTGCAAGTACTGTTTCTCCTTCTTACTGACAAACATTGCACTCTAGCCATTGCAATATCCATGCAAAGCATATGCTTGTTAAGTCTACAGTGGCCAATAAGTTCTATAGTCATCCGTTATGATGCTGGTTGGAGTAGTTCTGCAGTAAGCCTGGGTGAGTAGCTGTTAAACAATTTTTTCGCCTGCCTCTGCCCTGGGATTTTTTATCAACCATTCTTTTGATCTGCATTCTTTTTATCAACTATTTTCTGATGGCTGCACTCATATGGCATTTTGCATACCGTAGAAAAGTTCAGGTCCTATAATCGTTCCTACAGAGCCCTTCCAGGGCAAAACGATCAGCCGCCTCGCTAGCTAGAAAAACCTTGTTTAGGCTACTGATTTCCAGAAGTATATCCAACCAGTATCGAGTTGACCTGTTTCAAGCTCGTAAAATGGCCTGGCTTATTCATTCTTTTCCATGTATAAAACTTCTTATATATTCTTGTAAAAATTGTGAATGTAAATAAAATACAGTGAAAAACGTTTAACACGAAAACGCTTAACATGAAAAATCGGTGAACACGAAATCATACTGCGGTCCAGACAAAATACTATGTAATTTCATACATTTTTTTTTCTTTTAACATGAAACAAATATCGCTTAACACGAAAAGATTTCATTTTTTGGACGAACAAAATATACCTGTTTTCTGCAGTCACATCGTCACGCAGATTTTTTGGCTTTTTTTTTGTTAGGCGGAACAAAATAAACAATTTTTTCGTTAGACGGAATAATGGGTGCCACTGTTGCTAGGTTTTTCGCTTGTCTTTGAGCAGATTAAGTCACCGCCATTTTTCAAAACATTTCAATTAGTTTTCGAATTTGGTAAATTTTGTGTTGTTGTGTTTGAATAAGCGATTTTCTTTTTTTTTTTTGTAATTTATAACTTATTTTTTTACGTGCGCAGTGGCAGAGAAATCGGGACGAAAACAAACCGCTATTTTATCGTTTAACACGAAAAAATATTTCGGGACCCTGAGTTTCGTGTTAAAAGTTTTTCACTGTATTTTATCATTTATATTACCGAATATATTACAACATCAAGTAACAATTAAAAAAAAATCTAAGAACTCTGAATCTTTTTCAATTGTTAAGTTCATTTATCTAAGTTTGTGTATTTATATAAAATTGATTATAAATTTTTTCAGTATGTAAACTGAATTTACTCTGTGCAAGTCTGTGTTATCACACTTTCTGACAAACGCATCCTGAAGATGGGCGAACGCCCGAAACCGGTCGACGACTACAAACTTAAATGCTTGAACATTCATTCTCTTCACTGTCACTACTCGTCTCTAAGTCCGAGTTACAATTGCGGCAAATATATCTAAGGTCATTTTTAACACATTTTGAATGGGCCCATCTTTTGCACTGCATGCATTCAACCCAATTTTCTCCACCTTTTGACCGCGGCCATGGTTTTAGAGATTTCAGGCACAGCCAGTTCTCATCTTCTTCGCCGGAACTTGGTGATGGCAAATTATTTTTTTTTGATTCTTCTTCGCAGCTTTGGAGACACAGATTTTCTTTTTTGTTAGAATTGCCAGCTTTCTCGTTTTTGGCTTCATTCCTTTCAAGATCTGCTATAATTTGATTTAAGATATGCAGTGGGGCAAGTTGTTACACTGTAACAACATGCTTCAACCAAGTATAAAAACTAACCCCACTGACGCTATTTCACTAATGAATCCGTAAACACATATGTCAAAGAATACTAGCGCAACCATATTGGATTGAAATTATTGTTAAGGATGTATGAATTAACAGCATAAATATGAAAGCCTTACCTTTACTAGTTTTCAGATCACAGCTTTCGGTTTCCAGGACTTTTGAGAAGACAGTTCTAGCGCTGGACTTCGGTTTCTAGCGCTCTAGAAACAAGCCAGTAGCGAGGACAGACTCATACTAGCTCTCGAGCAAAATCACCCAATGCCGCCATATGCAACAGAATCTTAGCGGGAACTGGTTACAACAAACAGCACTCGCATATTTCTTAACTTTGACCACTTAGCATGTGCTACTCTCAGCCGATTTTTAAAAAATTACACTGTAACAACAAGCCCCACCCTCCCCTATATATGAAAACCTCTACCATCTTTTACATGCCAAGTTAAATGTTAGTAAATATTAAAGAAAATTACTCGAATAAATTGTGTAAATAATTGCAGAAGTCTATAGAATTTGGTGCAAATCCCATATTTAACAATTTTTTTGTTTTTTCCTTTGTGATTATTTATTAAAAAATATATTTTTATAGATAATAAAGATTTTTTGTTTTGTTGTCTACAAATTGTCTATCGAAATTTAACTAATTAGAATTTAATTAGTTTTTATTGGAAATTGGATGAATATATACTAAACATACAAACATAAGTTTTGGTTAAGACAATGTTTCTTATACATACATACATACATGTACCCCAACCCCAACGGCAAGTAAACATCTGTAGGATTTACCCAAACATATATTTGTGTGTGTGTTTGTGTATGTATGTTACATGTTTGTATTGCAAATTAGCATCCCTGAGACAACATACCAGCCTTGTTTTAGGACAATACTGATCCTTGAGTAAGATTGCTGATCCTCTATGAAGTTTGGATGAACACTAACATACCTAGTTATAATAGGAACATATAGTTAGGATCAAAACCCTTCAGGCTAAGGTTTACAATATGTTATAGTATAGCTAGTTGAAGATAGCCAAAATAGTTTGACTATATTTAATTCTGTACTTCATTCTATACGCTAGAAAATATTATATTTAATAATAATAGTTAACACAAATATACTTAGTGGATTTTTAATTAATATTAGAAATAATAATAATAGTAATAGTTTTTATAACTGTGGTTATTGAAAAGATGATAACAGAAGTCTATAGCGCTCTAGAAACAGGCCAGTAGCGAGGATAGACCCATATTAGCGGTACCGTAAGGTGTATAGTGAAAATAAATTGAACAATTAACAAAATTATAGCTTGTTACAATCTTTTCATGTATCCAAAGGTTTAAAGCAAGGCTATTTTATAGTTCGCACAAAATTTGAAGTATATCTTGTCAGACTCTGCCCGATTGGCTGACTAAGTGCGGAAGATTGGGTCTTCCGTTCCATAGAAAAAGAACATTTTTCTACCCTCTTTTTTGCTAATGATCAGGTGGCGTGGAATAGGATAGAGAGGATCTTGAAGTTGTAGCCCGAATACTAAAAAGTAATATAACCCCTGAGATATGAAAATTAACTTCTCCTTGTACAAGTGATTGGGTAGTGGATGGCTGTAAGGGTGTTGTGAGGAGATGTAGGTTGTTGCTTGATGAGTGATAAATAACACCTTAAGATTTGGTTTACGATATATAATTGATATATATGTATATGACTGACTGCCAAGGACTTTACACTAACTGAACTGAACTGAACTGACAGACTGACGTGGCTAAGAAGATATGAACGGAGCGATGTTAAACTGATGTGTAAATCAACAGAATTCTATCTGAATAATGTCTCATTGCCTATCTCTCATATATATATATATATACTGGCCGAGCCTCTCCTCTCTTTGCAAGAGGGGCAGTTTCTCTCAGCTAGAGTGGATGAGTGGTGGGGGTTCACTACCCCCTACATCATCCAATGTAAGGGTGTTGCTTGATGAGTGATAAATAACAGCTTAAGATTTGGTTTAAGATATGTAATTGATATATATGTATATGACTGACTGCCAAGGACTTTACACTAACTGAACTGAACTGAACTGACAGGCTGACGTGGCTAAGAAGATATGAACGGAGCGATGCTAAACTGATGTGTAAATCAACAGAATTCTATCTGAATGATGTCTCATTGCCTATCTCTCATATATATATATATATATATATATACTAGCCTCTCCTCTCCTCTCTTTGCGAGAGGGGCTGTTTCTCTCCGCTAGAGTGGATGAGTGGTGGGGGTTCACTACCCCTAAAATGGCCAAGCCAGGTTGAAGAGTAAAGATTTTTAAATATCTCTTCAGAGAAGGAAACGGAGAGATTAAGAAGGAGTTGACGGCTAGTGGTTTGGCATCAAGAAGACGAATAGTCCGAAATTTTTTTGAATAAATTGACATGATTGCAAACCAGTCAATTTATGCAGAACTACTCATTACGGGCCGGGCGACTTTAAGAGTTACGGTGGCTCTGTTGGCACTGTAAGCTCAGGTAGCTCATATGAACTTATTGGTTCTGGCTGATAGTGGTCTTTGCAGGACATTTGCATAGTTGATTGCTGCATGTCGTTTGTCACTAAGAGATTTTTTTCCAATGTGCGTTGAGGAATGTTTCTCAGGCGGTCTTCTTGTGAGCACTAGAATTACTTATATGCTCTGTGCTAGTGGTCAACATCAGTTAGCCGAAGGGATTTCATACTAGAAAGAATAGGATAGTGGTGATTGTGAGCAATTGAGACATCCTCTTTTCGTTATCCCAATGCTAAATTATAATGTTAAAAATGTTAGAAATTTCATATTGCTTTCCTCTTTTTCTGAAAGCGATATTGTGCGAAAAAAAAACTGCTTATTAGTCATTCATAGATTCATCAACTTTGATTTGATTAAGTGTAAATCAGTGGTTGCTCTTTAAATATTCCTTGAATAGTTGGATTCATAGACACAAAGTTAACTATAAAATGAATTCCAAAAGTTAATTAAAACATTAAACAGCATCAGTTTTTGACTCTGATTATCGTATATGTATCTTATACGTAACTAGTGCGTTGCGTGTTCCAAGAAAAATAAACTGCGAACTTCAAATCCTGGGATTTTTAGCAGTAACGGCAAACAATAAACCGCCATTTTACTATACTAATTCCCCTCCTCCTAACTTGCAGGCCAAGCTGCTGCTACATGATAATTAATTAAAAAGGCACGAACAGAGGCTGTTTCCATTTCTAATGGTTTTCCAATTGTTTTCAATATATTGTGCTGAGAGCGTTGTTTTATGTCTAGAAATGTTTGTTTTTATTTCTATAAATGCCAAGTTTTTATTCTGTTTCATGCTGGTTTTTGTTCTATTTGCTCATCACTTAAATAGGTTTATTTACGTAATTAATATGTAGATTACATTAAGTAAGAGGGTTGTTCAGGAAGTGTTGGTAAACGTAATCTCAATAGATCTATTGTTGCACCGACTTCAGAGCGAGTACATTTTCCGTTCTGGGCTTTTAATCATACTTAATAGTATGAGGAGCAACTACAACATGAACCCTATAGGCGTTGATATTTCAAGGAGAAGAACACGCGACGCAATAAACTCTTCAGGTGCATCAACATATACAGTGTCCTTTCTTTTTCATCAATCTGTAAAAGTAATATTGTCGGGGTTATGCATTGCATAAATCTAGTCATATTGCTATTGTTAGAAAAAGGACTCTGATATGACTCAGGGTCTTGAAGACTATTCAGATCAAGACGACCGCTGCTGTGTAGTCTTTATTGCCTGACTGTCCAACTACTCAAATGTGATAATACTTATTTAGGTTTCCCAAAGCTGTCTGCTAATTATTTCATTAAACTTCAGTAAAATAAGTCATAAAATTAAGAGAAATTGTTTATGAACAACTGCAATAAATATTAACATAAATCAAAATAATTGTACATTTAATGAGAGTTGCCTGCAGCAGTAAACATAAGGCAAACTTCAAACTGCTACGTCATCCGCCCAGCTACTACGTCACTAAATACATCCCGTAAGGCGAAACGCGTCTCCCTACCGCAATATTCAATTCATCACCATAGGAGAAATACAAGGGATCCGCCTATCTCAGCCCCTAGAAGTATGGGATTTTCAGGAAGCCATATATAAGGGCACTCAAACATTCAGTCTTATACACACAGTCCACGAAGAAAACATCACCATCACCAAAACTCTGCCAAGTTCAGTCTGTCATATCTATTCACGCTACCGCTCTTTATACCAGTCAGTATAAAGTCCTTGCAGAACTCTGTTTTCTCAATCAATATACCAAGTTCCGTCAATGTACTTTTGTCTTTTATATTTTACTCGGTAACCAACTCTATAAAACTATCACACAACATAAACTGCTTAAAAAGGAGTAATTGTATGAAATTAATTGTCGTAATCAATTTACTTTTTACTTTCTCTTACTCCTAGTAAGAGGAAGTATTGTAATCGTGTCAAATTTTCGATAACGAGTTTTCATCGGAAATATCCGTTTTGAGGTCCCCTGACACCAAACAAGTGGTTTTTAGCAAATGGTCTATGTGTGTATTTGAACAGCATAGCTCAAAAATGAAAAACCGTAGAAAGTTGAAACTTGATATTCCTTTTAGGTATCACCATGGGATCTGACAGTATGTTATCTGTCAAAAATCCTCAACCGGAAGTACCACTTTACTAGTTGGCTTTTTTACGTTTTTGCAATTTTCACAAAAATGGCTCCGAAGACTTTCTTTAAACTTGACGTATCAACTACAAATACAAAAAGCTACAACTTTTATTTGTAACATTTCTCCGGGAAAATTCATTAAGGGCACTTCCGGGGGAGGGGTGGGGTTAGGTTTTCATCTAAAGTGCTATTGCAGTTTATTAAACAATTCTACCTTCTTAATAATGTTAATAAGAATTAAATATGTTATTGAAATTCCGAGTTTGAAAAAAATCGGATAACCGGAAGTGCGTTTATTTTAACACTAAATGATTTCTTCACTTTTTCGCGATTTTCTCAAAAATGGCTTCGACGATTTTCATGAAACTTCGCATATAAACTAAACATAAAAAGATCTACATCTTTTATTTAAAACATTTCTCTGGGAAAATTCATTTAAGGGCCCTTTTGGTGGAGAAGTCGGGTTATGTTTTTCTCTAAAGTATTATCATAGTTGATTATACAGTACTATCATCCAAACAAAATTAATTCGAAATAAATAGATGGGCAAAATTCTGAGTTTTAATAAAAATTAGTAAACCGAAAGTGCTTTTTTTTTTTTACTGAACTTTTTTTTCAATTTTCGACGAATTTCTTTAAATTTGGTACACATTTGTCAATTATAATTTTTGAGAACAGGAGTAAGAGAAAGTTGTGTGAGTGTTTCACATCAGATTTTTTAATTAATCAATTCCAATTTCTTTATTTTCCATATAATAAATAGAGTATCAGTAAGTATCAGTTAACACTAAAGTTATTAAGTTGAATAAATAGAAAGAAATAAAAAGTAAAACATTTTTTGTTATTCAAAAACACTATTTATTTTACCATATTAATAAAGT
>JAAEAF010006129.1:0-32069 GCA_011037195.1 Triatoma infestans | reverse complement strand
AATAAAATTAATATTATCTCTCTGTTTGAAAATATCTATTTTTTTTTTTAATTTACCATAAGAATTTTCTACTTTTTCTACAAACTGAAAGCACATTGAAATCCCCGCCACCGTTTATTTAATTTATTTATTTATTTATTTATTAACAAGCTTATAGGTGCAACACCTTTAGCCCGGAGTTGCTACAAATGAAAAAAGAACTTAAAGTACACATTCCATGAATTAAAGTAATAAAATACAAATAATAACATAATACATAATAATACATATAAAAAAACAAATATATAATTGAGGTAATGAAAAACTAAGGAAGAAAAAACAAAAATAACCAGACCGATACATAAACAAAAAAGGATAACCCGAATGACATCATTCGTTTATCAAAAAACTTTTAATTTTTAAATCCTCAGAAACATAGTTATAAACATCACACATTTGTAATTTAGACCCAATTGATAACAAAGTCTGGTATTGATGTTGGGGAGGTGACAAGGAATCAATATACTTTGCTAAGTAATATGTATGTAAAACTTGGTAAACGGGGCAGTCAAATAGAAAATGGATTAAAGAATCGGGGGCCAAGTCATGGCACAGACTGCAGATACTATTACTGTCAAAAACATATTTAATGCCATTACAGTACAGAGTTGCAATTCTAACGTTTGCTAATCTTAACTGAAGTATAATCCTTAATAAATTAATTGAACAACTCCAATCTAAATAATTCTCTGTTAGGCCTAAGGCGCTTAAATTTCTGTACTGTGCATTAAATCTGCAAGAATCTACAACATAATGGATATCTTCACTTAAACACATATTTTTAAATCGTAATATTAGATTCTTGAGCTCTCGTTTAATGACCCGTTGGTCCAAGGATCGTAAAATTTCTGCCGAACCTATAGGTGTTAAGAAGCTATTCAATTTAGATATCCAGTTATATTTACAAAAAGCACCATGTAAATGTTTTTGGTAAAGAACATCAAAGCAGATTCTGGGCAGTCTTCCTGAAGGCATTTTCAGAATTTTTAATAAAAAATTCAACATTAATTTAAAAACGGCAACTTTCAATGGGTTAAGTCCAAATTCTAATCTAATAAAACTATTAGGGGTGGACATATTTAAATTAAAGATTCGCTTTATAAATTGGAGCTGTACTTTCTCAATTTGATTAACATAATCAACTGCCCAAATCTGTCCAGCATATAACAAAGTTGAAGTAATAAAAGCATTAAGCAATTTCTTTCTAACTTTATTACCAGTTACTCGAGACTTCATTAGAATATTACGAACTTTCCAAGAGGCCAATTTCCCTTTTGCCATAAAATGGTTACAAGCTTGATAAAAACTTCCGGTCGAACTAAACGGTAACCCTAGGTAAGTGAATGATTTCACGATATCTAATCTTTCTTTATTAAGTATGACAGACCGGAATTTTTTTTGCCGAGTGCTCTTTGAAAAGTAAACTATTTTGGTTTTTTGTGCATTAACAGTAAGATTATTTTCATTACAATATTCTTCTAAAATCACCAAATTATGCTGCAAGTCAATTACAGAGCTAGAAAAGATTACAATGTCATCTGCATAACACATCAATAGCAAGCGATTGTTCTCATTTAAAAACAAACCGGAAGCACCTTTTGATCTAAAAAACTGAGTAATATCAGATATGAAAAAGTTGAAAAGTAAAGGCGATAAAGGCTCGCCTTGCAGAACACCGCAAGTTACATCAATGTCAGCAGTATTCCCTAGTCTAGTGTTTACACTCATTTTAGCCTTATCATATAAATCTTTAATAATCCTTGTCACCTTGGTTCCAACTCCCAACTTTATAAGTTTAGACCATAGAAGATTGTGATCTATAGAGTCAAAGGCTCGCTTTAGATCCACAAACACCGCAAAAAAAGGGGAGCCAGACATAAGTCTCAGGGAGACAATGGAGGAAAGTACAAACAGATTATCAGCACATCCCCTATTCGCACGGAAACCACTCTGCTCTTCCGGCAACAGCGCCGAACTCTCCGCCCAACCCTCCAGTCTCCTTAACAGAATAGAAGTAAATAATTTCGAAAGGGTATTCATCAAAGAGATTCCACGATAATTGGAAGGATCTGCCCCCACTCCTCCCTTATGCAACATCCTCGTATTAATCAGAGCCCAGGACCTTGGAAGTTTTTCCTGATAGAGAATCTGGTTGAACATATTCAGAACGTAGTGCTCCCAGCAGGGCGGAAGGTTGCAATAGAATTCATATGAGATGAGATTTTAATACAAACTGATATTCTAATGGTTTATATGTGAGCAGTTAGCATTGCAAGTTTAAAGGGAAACGGAAACTTCAGAGACCAATTTGGAATCCCGTTTACCGATTTTTCGACAAGTTTGGAATTCTAATAATGCTTGTTAAAGTACCTGAGTTTCAAAAGATTTGAGTTTTCGCTAAAAAAGTGTTTTTTTTTTTAAATAAATCTTTAGCTTAACCCTTCTAGAGCCGCACTTCCGGTTGAGGCATTTTGTCCGAAGCCTTAGTTTTGCTTGCTACTCTGTATCTAAACGGATTATCAAATTTGAATTTCCTGTGATTTTTCGGTTTTGAGATAATTTGTTGAAAACACACAAAATTCTATAACAACAATCAGAGAAAGTAAAAACAAAATAATAATAAATCCGATACAAATCTGATCAAGTTTGTTAATTACCTAAAAAAAAAAGTGCGCAAAAATTAATTGGATTTGGAGTTAGTAGTGTATCTATTTGAGTTTAGAGATATACATGTGGATGTGTGGTGTGTATATGACAGTTTGCAGTAGAATGAGAGTAGCTAGTTGGGGGAAAGTGGGCCCCGTACAGGCAGACCATCTGTGAACCGGAATTCCTGAGGGAAATCTGCTTGTATACCAGAAATGCTACAACTTGCTTATCCACACATGTGGAAAATATCGATTTAATATTCATTACATTAGATGACTTCTTTACCCCCCTGCAATGAACAAAATCTACAGGAGAAAAGAAAAAGCAGAAATAACCTAAAATAACCTCCACAAGTATTAATGAGAAAGGTTGTAGAAACTTTGCAATTAAAAAATATAATAAAATTAATATTATCTCTCTGTTTGAAAATATCTATTTTTTTTTTTAATTTACCATAAGAATTTTCTACTTTTTCTACAAACTGAAAGCACATTGAAATCCCCGCCACCGTTTATTTAATATTCACATCCATTTCGTATTATTTATTTTTGAACCCGTGTGTGTATATGCATGTGGAGCTGCTTTGGCAGCGTTAAATCCTTGTTCAACTAATTTAATTTTCTAATTAGTGTCCGATTCCTTAGGGGAAAATGCCCAATGGCGCACGAGAGAGTTTTATTTCAAATTTACTTTTATACACAGTTGAATTGCGAGCAAAACAAAATAAAATCAGAATGTACTGCCATTATATTTCGTATTAATGATTGTAATCTCTGATTTATTATTTTAATAAAACAAACACTTTTGGTGTTAAAATGCAATTAAAATTTATTAGTATATTTTAGTACAAAAGCAAAAAAAAAAATAGATTTTGTTTTCTGGAAGAAAGAAATAACTTATCAGTTTGCTGCTCCGTGTGCAATAGAGATCCAGAATTAATCATGAATTCATGATTCATGAAAAACCAAAAAAGTGGTTTCAACAATTGGTCTTTGAGCCTGTCTCTGTGTGTGACAGCATTCTCAGAAACGAAAAATCGCAAAGGTTTAAACTTAATATTTCGTTAGGTGGGATAAAAGCCTAGGCTAAGGTCCCAGAGCGATAGGCACCCAGATTTAATGATGATAATAATAATATTTCGTTAAAGTGCTAACCAGGAGACCTGACAATAAGCTTTTCGTAAAAATCGTTCAACCGGAAGTACCACTTCACTGACTGTTTTTTTTCAATTTTTTCTGATTTTCTCAAAAACTGCCCCAACTATTTTCTTTAAACTTACTGTATCAACTACACATACAAAGAACTCCAACTTTTATCTGAAACATTTTTCTGGATAAATTAATGGGGAGTAGGGGGCGGAGTTATGTTTTCCTCTAAACTGCTACATTAGTAAGTTATATAATTTTACCATCCAAACAAAATTAATTAGAAATGTACAGGCTGTCAGAATTCTGAATTTGAAGAAATCGGTTGACCGGAATTATGTTTTTACTGAAGTTACTTCAGTTTTCTGATTTTACCCACAAACAGCGACGGATTTCATTAAGTTTGTTACACTTAAGTAATGCAGTAGGTAAGTAACACTTTATTTGAAATAATTTACAGAAACTTACAATACTCCATGAGTGTTAGCTCTGACAGCTATATACTCCCTATGGTAAATATATAAAATTTATGTGACAAATAACTACATAAATGAGTTGGGAAAAATTAATAAACAAGTTATGTGCAGCCGATTCTTTATAATAGAGCGCTCCTGTGCCTGAGCCCAACCCCCAAGTCATAGTCTCCTATCACTCGGCAAAGTTGATTTGTGCTTAAATTGCACCTGTCAAAAAACTTCTCTGTGGCGATTTTGATATATTCTTGAACATAGTCGATGTTCGTAGAAACGTGCAGGTCTAGAATTTGGATATACCTGGATGAGGAAGTTACCAGGTCTCCTGAAACTCCTTTTGCATCACCTGCAGCGTCATTGGATCAACATGCCAGGCTCCAGGAAGGATAGGCATACAGTAACATTGGTCTAACCACTGTCTTATAGAGCAGAAGCTTATTCTCTTGGGAGAACCTACACTCCCTATAAAATAACGCCCGGATGGCCGCCCTTCCCTTGTTGATCCTGCCCCTTATATGGCTAGCAAAGGTAAGTCTCCGATCGAGAACTAGATATTTGTCAGTGGCAGATCAAGGTATCGGCTGACCTCCGAAGCGGTCACGCCGATACAACGCCGGCCTGCCCCTAGTGAACAAAATAGCCTCAATTTTGGATAAGCTTACCTTAATTTTCCACCTAGAGTATTTCTCGACGCAGAGAATAGCCCTATCCAAACGGTTAACAATTGTATCCGTCTCCAGGAGAAGTCATAAAAAGCTATTTTGTCCGCGTAGAGGGCCAGTCTGACGTTTTTAAGGTAGGTGGCAGGTAGTTAAGGTAAATGAGAAAAAGGCCGGTCCGATCCTTGTGGAACTCCCGCAGACGCTATGTGTGGTTGAGAAAAAGCCACATTGTAAGATGCGCGAAATTCCCTATTTCTAAGGTAGGAGTTAATTACTTAAATAATATAGAGGAGGGGAGTTATACTCCATCATTCTACAATTCAATCCATAGTGCCGTACGGTATCAAATGCCTTTTGGATGTACGACAAGATCATTCCCGTATGTTTGCGCTGATTGATCGCCGCAGTTACAACGTCCACGACTCTGGTTAATTGAGCAGTTGTGGACAGATGGCGATTACTTCTACTTGACAGATCTTGACAAAAATCTTCTGCTAGAACTGAGCAGAAGATCTGAGTAGAACTGAGTTGTTATATCCGCAATATTAGTCTGGGAGTTCAGCAGGAGTTATTAGTATAAACCTGTAGTTAGATAGGCCTGTAGTTGTTAGGGTGTGGCGGGTTTAAGTAAAAGGTCTACTTTAGAGGTTTTCCAGATAATGGGAAATAAACAAGGATTAGAGACTTGTTAATGAGATTAGTTAAGGGCACAATAGCCTTACGAGCAAGATATTTTAGCAACTTATTTTGGATATTGCTCATACCAGGTGATTTTCATTTATTCCTTAACGTAATAACCGTCGAGATTTCTTTAGGAGAAGCAAGATTGCAGTCAGCTGGCTGATTCTGGCAGCCACTGAGGTAAGATCTCACTTTGCGTTCTATTTGACTTTGGTGGGTGGGAAAACCCATATCATCATTCTTCTTATGCACCTCCTCCAAAATTCAGCAATGATGTTGCTTTGTTAGCATCAGAACAAGCCTGGGCATTATTATAACTATAGGAGAATTCCTTACTTTATGTGATTTCTTAAAGTATTTAGCAACCCTCCAAAAAGAAGAATTTTTGGGGGTCTATGTTAGCAAGGAAGCTTTTCCGACCACTATTTCGCCACAACAGAATCTGTTACTTAACGATATGATGTAGGCGATTCATTAACGCTTTTAAGGGCCTTCTTCTATGTTTTAAAAATAAACGCCTAATTCTATTTTTTAAGCGTATTAGCGTTTGAATATTATTCGGAAGATATAACCACCTCTGAATACAGAGACTTACCACTTTTATTGGGAACCTCTTTCTGAGGAAGCTCATTTGAAGAAGTTTTGGTGGGAGGGGAGTAGTAGGGTATAAATGTTACAACTGGCGCAACCCCTTCGTCCCCCGCCTACAAAATTCGCTGGATAGGAGGGTGTTCTTCAGCCCTTCCTCAGCTCACCGTAGCTAAGGCGATGGGGAGTGTGGTGTAGTGGGTATATAGCTGTCTCAACATTCCCTATATCATCATCTCTCTCACTAACGTTAGTAGCCCACCTGTTCATCTATAGCCCACGCTCTCTATAGTTTGTAATTATAATATAATAAAAAATAAATAAATAAATAAATATTATAAATAAAACTTAATAATATTTGTGTAATCAAATACAAAATTTGTCATTTAGCTGTCTTATACTCCAGTCGTTACCCTTTGAGGTCACCAGCACTATTGTATTTGTTTTTGTTTTTGTTTTTTTTTATTTATAATTTTATAAAATTAGTAAAACGTAATAATAATTTTTTTAAGTGGGGATTTCTATATAACAACAGATCACATTAATGCTGTATTCACTTAGTGTGTACAATGGCAGATCAGTGGAATGAGATTAAAGTTAGTGAAAACTATAGGAAGTTTATTACAGCATTACCAGGCATCACTTTAACCAACATGGATTTAGCAATGACATATATCGATATAGATTCTAACTTGAAAGAATTAGAAGAACTATCAAGATCTTTTTTTATAAAAACCACTAATGGACACTATGAAAACTGCGAATGGTGTAATCCCAAAATTGCGATGAAAGCTGATGCCTGTGTGTGTGACAGAATAGGTTGGATATCGCACTATATTCATTGCGCCTTAAACTATTTGTTCGTTGAAAAAGAGGGGTAATCGATGTAATAGCATCTTTTAGATAACTTATTTTCTCAGTCGTGAACATGTCTACTTACATTGGATTACAACTTACAACAAGTTTCTCTTTGAATACTAGCAACACTAAGCTAGTGGTGCTAGGTTTGTCAGAATTAGGTGAACCTTTGATAGCTTTGAAATCACAAAAGAAGAGTGATCTTATCTATCTGACTGAAGAAGAATGGAATATGCTGCAAAATAGTAAGAAAATTTGTAATAATTTCTTTAGCAAGAAAAACAAACTCTCTACTAGTGAAATTCAATTGCTGAATTCAACAATATTCTTTGAAAAATTTTCTAGAAAAAGTATGGTGATTCAAGGAAAAGCATCTTGGCTCGAAGAACTTCTGAAATATAATCCTCCTAAGTTCAGTTTATTTAGAAATGAATTTATCAAGTTAATGAGTTTATTCGAAAATATTAACAGACAATTTAGTTTTCTAAATAATCTATGTAAACCACTAGTTTTAAATTTTTATAAAGAAAATGTAACAAGTGATAAATAAATATAATTTTATAAACAATTAAATGTTTATTTTTTTATTGCATTTATCCAAGAAGGTTTATTTTACTTTATTTATCTGGAATCAATTCTTTATACATTTTATGGTACATGTTGCATGTGACATGCAAATACGTGGGTATATCATCAGACTACGTGGGACTAAACTTCATTTTTTACTATTTTCTTCTCCAAGTAGTAAAGGAAGAAATGTGTAGGTTTTATCAAAGTAATTTCTTTGCATATATTCTTCTACATGACAAATAAGAAGAAATGAGTAGGTTTTATCAAAATAATTATCGTTGTATATACTTTCCTTCACCATGGTCAGCACACTCACTTATAGTGTAAACAAAATAAAAAAAAAAAAAAAAACAAGTACTAAGATTTCTAGCTCTGAATGTAGGACTATAGAAAAGATATATAAACAGTGAATTTACTCTTGCAAGTTATTACTATTAAGTTTTGTTCTATTTGGTAAGAAACGGGGGGTCGCTGTGGGTTTAGAAATGTATATATAGAGTGAAAAATATCTTGCTAGTTAAGTTTTGCTTTATCAGCTAGAGAAGGCTCACCCAACACACAACAGTGAGTAACATTTAATGATTTGTACGTTTTTTTTTTGTTTATTTATATTTAATTGCTATGAAAAACTGATCTAAATATTATCCTATACTTTTCTTATTTATTATTTATAGATGTCCGATTTTAAAGAAGTTTTAAATAAAGTAGGCAGTTACAAAACAGAATATAAATCTATTAGAGACCTTGAGGAACATAAAATCTATTATATAAAATATTTTGAGAAAACAAACACTAAGTACGGGCCAGCCGTTAAGGTAACTTTGCAGACAGATAGCACTAATCATTTTTATAAATGTTACTTGCCAAAAGTGTTCAATGATGTTATTGAAGATGAACTTATAACTAACTATAAAGAGTTAAGCGTTGGACTTATTTATAAAGGGTTAAACCCGGATAAATCTTTCAAGATAGAATTTATTTAAATTTTTTAGACTGCACTTTAAAAAATAATTGCTAAATAATAGTTTATTAACATGCCTGTACTTAACAAAGGGTTAAACCCGGATAAATCTTTCAAGATAGAATTTATTTAAATTTTTTAGACTGCACTTTAAAAAATAATTGCTAAATAATAGTTTATTAACATGCCTGTACTTAACAGTAATCTCAGTAGTCAACTTGATGAAGTACCGTACACTAGGTACATTTGTATTCGATCATCATATATAACAACAACTTATTCCACTGTAAGCCATAATTATGACATAGATAATTTATTCGAGGATGAGTCAATCCAATTCTGTTTGGAGTGTGCTCTTCTTGTAATTGATCAGAATCTTTTACCGGGAAGGAACGTTGTGTTCTGTAAAGAGCACAAAGTAATTTTACGAAGAAATAAAGATCTGCACAGGGAGAAAAACAAGTGTTTTAATTGTTTAAAACATTTATTTGAATACCAACCTGTTGTACGTTGTAATAGTTGCGCTAAGGCGATTCGACATTTCTATTGGACACCAATTTAATAAAATATGGACAATTTAACTTGTAGAAATTGTGGACAGCGCTTTTCTATAACAGCGAATAAGAAACAACATCAAATTACTTGTAAAGAACAGTTTGCTGGAATCTGTTCAAAATGTGGACACCATTTTTACAATTTATTAAGACATGAAGAATTCTGTATGAGTGAACCTCCTATAAAGAAAAGAAAACTAGAACCTAAAGTAGGAGAACTACTAGCTCAACTAGAGGATGATGAGGGACTTCTCCTGTATGAAACAGGATTTGGTAATCGCTTAAAGTCATTTTTTATTCGCAGTGATAATAACTTTGATCTTCCACAGTTTCTTTCCTCAGTAAAAGATAAACTTATTTATCTCTTACAAAGAGAAACTCAAGAGCATAATGCAATTAAATTTAATTTATTTGTAGACTGTGTTTTAATAAATCAGTTAGGAGAGATTCTAGAAGCAGCAGTTAAAACAAAAAATACACAAGTCTTTCAGGAGTCAAATATTTCAGAGATACTCGATAAAGCTTTTCTGAAATTGGAAAAAGAATTGCAAGAAAGTCAATTAAAAAACAGTGGTTGGACATTATTAGCAATAGACGGTATTAGAACAAAAATAAATAAACATAATCCTCTTCGAGGAAGTACTTACATACCATTACCACCTAAAATAGCTAGTAGAAAAGCATGTATTAATGTGAAGAACTATGACAATAAATGCTTTCAATATTCTGTTCTTGCCAAATTCGTCACAAAAGATGCACAGAGAGTGAGTAAATACAACAGTCTACTGGATAAGTATAATTTTTCTTGCATTTCTTTTCCTACTCCACTTCATCAGATAAAAAAATTTGAAAAATTTAACAATATTTCAATAAATGTCTTTGGAATAGATAATAATCAGCAAGTACATCCTTTGAAAGTAAATAAAAATCCACTAAATGACCATAGAGACTTGTTGTTAATTAATAATGATAAAGGTACACAGCACTATGTTTACATACAGAATTTTGAACGTCTTGTTCATAATCAATTATCAAGTAATCGTAGAAGTATAATTATTTGCAAGCGTTGCTTTACACACGTTTATGTACATAATAGAGGAGAAGAAAGAATGGCCAAACACATGGAACTTTGTAATAAAAATAAACCAGCAAAAATAGAATTACCCACAGATAAAACCCATGTAAAATTTGAGAATGTAGAACGAGGAATACGTATTAATTTCGTTATTTATGCGGATTTTGAATCAATACTTCATCCTATAAAGAAAGAAGATGCTATCAAGAAAAATGTATCTACTCCTTTTCAGAAACATGAAGCTATGAGTTTTTGTGCTTATATCAAACACACGGATGATATGAAAGAAATCTGTAATAATCTCCCAAAAAAACCTTATATATATAGGGAAAAAAATGCACCAGCAGAATTTATGAAATTTATCAAGAGCATAGCTGAAGAAGTAACAAAAATTTATTCTTTAAAAACTCCCATGATTCCTTTGAGTGAAAATGAGAAATGTGAATTCAAAGCTGCAACAATTTGTTATATGTGCAATCAATTATTTAGCGAAAATGATAGGAAAGTACGCGATCATTGTCACATTACCGGGAAATTCAGAGGTGCTGCTCATAATAGCTTTAACTTAAGATACAAGGTACCAACAGTATTACCCGTTCTAATTCACAATTTAAGTGGCTACGATTCTCACTATATTGTAAAAGAGCTTGGTTACGATAAGAAAAGAATACATGTAATACCTCATACTGAAGAAAAATACATTTCATTTTCTAAAACAATTAATGAAAAACTTACTGTTCGATTTTTGGACACATTCAGATTTATGCCCACTAGTTTAGATAATTTAGTAAAAAACTTACCACAATTGATTGAGGTAAACAAATTTTATAATTCTAATCAACTTAAACTTGTAACTAGAAAGGGTGTGTTCCCATATGATTATGTCACATCCTGGGATAAATTAGAAACTGCACATTTACCATTAAAAGAAGATTTTTACAACAGACTTACCGGAACATCTATATCAGACGAAGATTACCAGCATGCACAAAGAGTATGGACAATGTTTAACTGTAAAACATTGGGCGATTATAGCGATCATTACTTGCAATTGGACACTCTATTACTTGCCGATTGTTTTGAACATTTTCGTACCATCACTTTAAAGACTCATCAGCTTGATCCTTGCCATTATTATACCCTTCCTGGCCTATCTTGGGACGCAATGCTTAAATTCACGGGTGTGGAGCTCGAATTACTCCAAGATTATCAGATGGTCTTAATGGTCCAAAATGCTATTAGAGGAGGCATGACACAAGTTTCTCACAGATATTGCAAAGCAAACAATCAGTACCTCCCAGACTACAATCCAAATTTAGAAAATACATTTATTAGTTACCAAGACTGTAACAATTTATATGGTTTCTCCATGACAAAATGTTTACCTTACGGAGAATTTTCATGGATATCTTCGGAAGAGTTCAATTTAGATAGTACTGATGATAATGGTGAGTATGGATATATTCTAGAAGTGGACGTCACATACCCAAAGAAATTACATAAATTGCACAATTTTTTACCTTTCCTTCCTGAAAATTTGGAAATAAACAAGCAAAGAAAACTAATTCTAAATTTAAATGATAAATACAATTACATAGTGCATTATGTTACGCTAAAGCAAGCGTTGAAACATGGACTGCAATTACAGAAGATACACCGGATCTTAAAATTTCGACAATCTAACTGGTTAAAAAGCTACATAGATTACAATTCTACGTTCCGCGCATCAGCTACTAACGCATTTGACAAAGATCTGTATAAACTATATAATAATTCTGTATATGGTAAAACAATGGAAAATATAAGAAATAGAAAAAATATTAAATTGGTATGTGATAATAAACAACTTGAAAAACTTATCGCTAAACCATCATTTCTTGATCGAACCATATATTCTGAAAATTTAGCTGCTGTACATATGAGAAAAACTGTAATTAAGTTTGATAAACCAATTTATGTTGGAATGTCAATTTTAGATTTGTCAAAGCATGTAATGTATGAATATCATTATGATATCATGTTACCAAAATATGGACTGGATAATTTAACTCTTGCATACACTGATACAGATTCTTTTATATACCATATTAAAACCAATGACCTTTATCAAGATATAAAAAGTATGTTGGAATATTTAGACACATCCGATTATCCTATCACTCATCCTTGTTACTCAGTAGCAAACAAAAAAGTACTCGGCAAATTCAAAGATGAAGCTTGTGGGAGAATAATAACAGAATTTGTAGGTCTTCGGTCTAAAATGTATGCCATACTTATTGAAGGGGAGGAAGTAAAGAAAGCAAAAGGTATTCAAAAATCTGCTCTAAGAAAACATATTCAATTCAAAGATTATATTGAATGCCTTAATAAAAATTCACAAATTAGAACTATAGTGAACTGTATTCAATCCAAACACCACCAGTTAACTACTGTTGAAATAAATAAATTATCACTGTCGCCATATGACGATAAAAGAATAATTCAGTCTAATGGAATCAATACAAAAGCAATTGGGTATAAAGAATAATTGTTTATTAAATGTTTTAATGTAAGCTAGAAATCAAAAGTGCAGTCTTTTACCGTTTACAACATTGTAGACAATTTTTCTTTACATATTATTTGAGAAGAATTTATGTATTTGTAACTTAGAAATAAAAGTACAGTCTTTTTACAGTAAGGAATATTTTTACTTAATTTATTAAGTTTCAATGTATTTAAATAAAGTTAAGGTATGATTTATAAATTTTTTCCTACATTTGTAATTCAAATTTTACAACCAAGTATATTTGGGAAGAATTTATGTATTTGTAACTTAGAAATAAAAGTGCAGTCTTTTTACAGTAAGGAATGTTTTTTTACTTAATTATTAAGGTTCAATGTATTTATATAAAATTGATTGTGTTGGGTAATAGTAGAAAGGTAATTTGGGTGTTTGGGGTAACATAACATTTGTAATTCAAATTTTATGCATATTATAAATTTAAAAAAATTATAATATTTATATTTTATTCACTATCTCCTTCCTAAAATGTTTTAAAAATAAATAACTAAATGAAAATAAAGGTAAAAAAAAAAAAAATGTTTAATATATTAACTTACCCTTAGAAAAGTAGAAATCAAAATAATTATTTGTGCTTCATTATTAATCCTTTGATGTATACATCTTTCTTCACTATTGTTTGTAAAAATAATCACAATGTGATCTCATAATATGACTGCGTATTGTATTAATAAATACTTCTTTTGTAATTTTTGTTTTTATCATTTTTCCTTGAATAATATAGGTAAATAAAATGGGTAAAAAAATAAACAATTATTTAAAAAATTATTTTATTCCATTTTTTTTTTTTAACCAAATACAATTCTGATTATGCAATTTATGTTCTTTGATTACTTCTTCTAACATTATCAGTCCACAATATACGCACTGAACACAATTACTTCTTATCCTGATTAATCCATCAAAAGTATTCTCCCGTACATTTGCATTTGCAAAGTCCACCTTTGAATAATTTTGAAGCATCCAATTGGCTAACATTTTTCCGAACTGTAGAGCGCAATTATATTTAGAGCCACTATGATAGCTGCACTTGTCAATACGTTGAAACGTTGATAAGATTTTTATTTTAGGGCAGCCAAAATATTGTAGGTTGAACACAGTTTTTCCAATTATATCACCAATAAATTTACATTTTTCATCTCCTTTGGCATATAGGAAGGTATACTTTGCTGTAGGCTCTTTTAATATATCATCTAATTCAGAAAAGTCCACATCACCGTCCTCCCATCTGATATTATGGAGGTTTTTGTAAATCCATCTATTGGGTGACGAGTGTGGGTTACCATATGTTGGCGGCTTGAATATCCAGTGTTTCTCTTGCCCAACAAAATCCACGATTGCTAGCTCCTTAACAATAAATGTGCCACCACTGTCTTGATAGCCTTGAATGTCTACCACTGCGCACATGATGATGATAAACTAAATGAATCTCCAATACAACACTTTACTATAAGATCGCCCCCACTCCTTTAAATTCTTCTCACCAAACCTGTCAGAGGATTATATTCTACAAGTGCATCATGCAAGATTAAAGCATAGGCTGTGGTATTAGCAGTGAATTCATTTGTCGTTTCCAACTCTATTCTAATATCTACTGAAGATGATCTAATTGCCTCAGACTGGCGAGAACAATCAATTACGATAATAGGAGCCTCATCTCTGAATTGTTCTTTGCTTAAAATAGGTTCATTTTCCTTTCCATAATAACTATGTTGAAAATTTTGATACATGTGATATAGAATTGAAAAATAATTATTTGAGAAGTCAATGTTAAGATCATCATAGGGATAAACCTCTGAATTTAGGTGCAATTTAACATTTGATATACTACAATGATTAAACTCTGACATATCAGTTTGTATATTATTCTTTTTGTTGGTTTGAAACGCAATTATGACATATCGAGGTTTTTCTAGATTTGTTGTAGTTTTCACTGTCCAAGTGTGCTTTTTTGTAGCAGGTAGCGAAGGATATTCTATTAGGTCCCATGATCGGAATGCCATGTGAACTGTTTTTCCTTTGTTGACGAAATTTAAAAACTTTAACTTCTGTTCGTCGGAAACTTTAACATAGGGCATTTTCCATTGTATAGATTTTAGTTTAATGGAAGCCTTGACATTGGTATGATCCCCAAAAACCCTAATACTATCATTATCTGATCTGCTGCGATGTAGAATTAACTCATGTCTTCCTTGTAAAATTATTTGATTGTAATCTTCAAAGAAACCCATTACGATATCTAAGGGAATGCAAGCATCAAAATTTCCTTTATTATCTGCTAATTTCACATATTCACTAGGCATCATCCAACCACTCATTTCTAACCCTAACGCCTTGTCTGGGCTAAGAGATGCATAACCTTTTAATGTACAAGCAGTTCCAGGATTCCGCACATGATCAATCAATACACCATTCAATTGATATTTCATTTCATCAAACATAAACAAAAATCCATTTCTTACTAATCTCAATTCACTTGGATCTATAGTTGTAGCCTCTTCTTTAACCAGTTGCCCTTGAATGTAGAGATAACTCTTGGAAGGAACGGTGTAGATGTCCTGCTGTTGCACAGCAATGATAATTTCATCAGAATTGTTCAGCGATTGCGTATAAGGTTGGTGAGTGTGGTACTCAAAATCGGTTATCCTTTCCTCGAAGGACACGCCAGCATTAACATTTAAAATCTCTTCCATTTCTGCTTAACTAAAACCCCTACCTGCTGTTGAAGAAATCTAACGTTTGAAGGTGTTAACACACTACGAGATGTACGTTCAATACTATATGGTTTACTTCTAACGTAGTTGCTTTTATACTTTCGAAAGTCAATACCCATTTTTCTTCAAATGTAATCGAATAGTAATTACTTCCTTGCGAAAATCTACTATATTGTTATCTTGATCTGTAAGAGACAGCGTAATATTGTCAATTATCTCAACGTTTATTGGAAAGTAAATGACTGGAGTAGGCTCCTGAACTAATTTATAACCTGGTGGGACTGTCGGGGAAAATTCATATATGGTATGTCCAGGTTTTCCATTTCTGTATGAACCTGAAGCTATATTGCAGTTTACAGCAATTGTATTTACGCTATGAATATTAACGATATCATTGGACTTATGTTTAACCTTTTCCTTTAACACCTGTTGTTTAGTAAATCCTAATAATGGACCAATGGAATGCTCTCTGTTGAAATATACAGGTTTGGTGCACATCAATTCTGTTTGTAATGTATTTAAGTTGCCCTTCAGTTTTATCGAATTTGGAGATGATATATGCGATCTTATATAATTTGCTATGGCATCAACTTCATAGGTACCTGTAGGTAAACTGATCACTTCATTGCCATAATAAAATTTGTTGTTTACATTTTCAGTAACGTTGGGTATGGAGTTGTAAGATTGAAAGCTAAGTAATCCAACACTATAGCCACCAACACTAACATCCGATAAATTAATTGGGGGGAAAATATCAGCACTAAGAACGCTGGATGTTCCAGTTAACGTGAACGTATAAGACATGACTGAATCCTTTATTCTTTAAAATGCATTATTATATAGAAATTGTAAACATAAATGTCCACAGTAAGGTGTATTCCAATCTTGAAATCTCTTTCTATTGTACATTATGTCACAACCATTTAAGTAACATAACAATTCCAATGGTGGTCTGAGATTGCCAAACGGATCAAAGTAATCGACTCTATTTCTTTTTTTAATATAGGCAACCCCATGAGTTCCTGCGTTGTGTACAGAATCTAAATTTACAATTGCACATTCATCAGTTTTAGGAAACTTTGGCAACCTATCACGCATGTATATACCTCTAAAATGTGGAATATCTTTAGCAAATTTCATCAACTCTATATCTGTTAGTGCTCTATTAGGAAGTAGTCAATCTCTTTTAAAGAACAGGCCATATCCTTTTTTGTAAGGTTTAAGATAAAGTCCTTGACCTACTTGCTGTGCCTCCATTTTTCTATTATGCCTTCTCATTTCTTCTAATCGGTTCCTGGCAACTTGTGTATCTTTAACAGCCTTAGCTATAGCTGACGCCCCACCAGCTAAACTTCCAAGCGCAGAAAGCCCAGCGAATAAAGGCACCAGAAATGGTAGAATACCACCAGATCTGGGTACTGGTAGAACTCTTGGTATTTTTGTTACTTTCGACTTTCCTACATACTTTTTCGCCTTTCTTTAAGCTTTCCTTGACGCGTTACTGATTGATAAAGGTGAATTTACACGTGCTGCACTTATAACATCTCTTATAGTTTTTACCTTTTTCTTCCCCCCACTAATTTCACTTTAGCTTTCATTGCGTTCGTCACGGCCCAAGCTGCTGCTTTCTCACCAAGTGATGCGTCACTAGCTTTTGTTCTTTGCCAAGCTTTGTCAGCGAGTATGAGGTCAGCCTTATGCCTTGACTCTAGATCGTTATGCCGTGAATATGCAATGTCATGAAGTCGACAGGCTTCGTCCAAGGGATTAATACCTCTATCTCCACGTTTTAATATTTCTTGTAATTTAGTTCCAGGACCACAAAATCTGTAACCAGGTATATGCACTTCGAATGGGAGTTTTTTGTTGATCACTGAATTTATAAGACCTCTTCCAACAGTTTTCCTTCTCATTATGATAGATCATTTAGAGCTGAACGTATTTATATAGCATCCTCCTCCCCTAATTAAAAAAAATGCGTTTAGAGAAGCAAAGTGAAAAATTACCTATTTGCAATCTAGTGACCAATTCAATGGACTGTGGACATATGAAAGTAAATCGACATGGATCATTACTGCCAGATAGTTTACGAGCACTTATTTGTGGGACGTCAGGATCTGGTAAAACCAACCTTATGGTTTGTTTGCTTTTACAACCAAATGGATTGAGATTTGCAAACTTATATATTTGTAGTAGATCACTCCAACAAGAGAAATATATATATTTGGAAAAGATTTTTAAACTAGTACCAGAAATAGGGTTTTTTACAATAAATGCCACTCAACAGGTAATCAACCCTGATGACGCTGAACCAGACTCTATTATAATTTTTGATGATATTTCAATGGATGAGCAGGAAAATATTCGTAAATATTTCAGTATGGGACGTCATAAATGGATAGACTGCTTCTATCTTTGTCAGAGTTATGCTAGGATCCCTAAACACCTAATTCGCGATAACGCCAACTTTTTCATGCTTTTCGAGCAGGATGATTTGAATTTAAGACACGTATACAGTGACCATGTAAGTTCACCCAATATTTCATTTGACAAATTTAAACAGATGTGTAATATCTGTTGGGAGGAGCCTCATGGATTTATAACTTTAGATAAAACAAGAGATTTAAACAGTGCAGATTTCGGAAGGGTTTGGACACATTTATCTATATATAGTGCCGACACATACATAGAAATCTATCATTTCCATCATGGACACTAAAGCTACGAAAGAGCTTATTAAAGCTTCAAAGTCGCTTCGCGAAAAATTTAAAAGTCTGAAGAGAGGTCTCTAATCATCTCAGGAGGATTTAGAAAGGAGTTTGAAACCTATTACCAAACCTCTTCAAGAGCTAATTTATCAAAAAGAATTACGCAAAATCAAAGAAGAACCCTTTACACCGCTACCATTAGTGGTTAAAAAAGAAGCGTCTACCACAACGGAAGCAACACCTCATACATCAACCCCGCTACACACTTATCCAAAAAAGAGTGTTTTCCCTATTAAACAAGAAGAGGAAACATTTGAAGTTGAAGAGGAGATTACTCCCTTAGAGCAAATACAGCAACTTGGTATGGAGAAATTACAAGAAAGTTTAGAAGAGGAAAAAGGGATAGGTCCTTTAGTTCAACCCTATCTATTGAAAATAATGAGTTCGGATACTAAAGATATGGATGACAGGTACGGTATTCGGGTAGTACCTAAAGGGGGAATGGTCATAGGAAATGCGGTAGTAACTATTGATGGTGATGATATTAATATAAATAATAAATGGTATGAAGGTACGCCAGGTTTATTTCAATTGTTATTTTTAAAACAACCTACCAACTATTCTGAGAAAGATTTGGAAAACTATAAAAACATCTTGGAAACTAGTAATGCACATAAAAAACAGTTTAGTGATGAAAAAAGTATTAGTGCCAGTCGAGGATGGAAGTACAAAAATATCATTGCACCTCTATTTTCATTCCCCATCACCTCCGCTAAAGAGAAAAGTTTACCTCAGACAAAGTATACGCCACCACTATTAACATCAACATCACAAAGCCCTCGGACTCTTATAGCAACTAAGCCTCCAGCACAATCTAGATACCCTTTAAGACCAAAACAAACCAGTGGCACAGGCATGTGGGAAGGTCAAAGTATTTATGAATATTGGGATGACCCAAATGAATTGGTAGACCGACTTCGGCTTTTATATGCGTCAACCACTGCCGGTCATACGGGTCATGAGAATGAAATTCAGTCTATAATTGAAGAGTTGCGAGAAGCTGGAGTCATTTATTAAGTAACACTTCAACATGCCGGTTGATAAGTTTGGTCACCATGATTATTCCAAGTTTATAGGAAAACTTAACCAGTTAATAGAAGAAGAGGAGGATGTAGTGAATGTAAGTAATAAACGTGTAATTAACGTCAGTTTGCCCAAAGAAAGAAATGATGCAGTGAATAAATTATATGCTGATAGTTTAGCTAATATAGCTAACTGGAGAACAAATCATATTAACGTAGGTAATAAGCGTATTATTAATGTGCAAGATCCTGAAGAGAAACATGATTGTGTGACAAGAGGATTTTTGGAAAGTACCGCTTTAACCATTCCAAAGACAGAAGAAGGTGTTTCCATTACAAATATATACAATGCTCTAGGGAGAAAAATATCAAACGTGAGAGACCCTGTAAATGATACTGATGTTGTAACGTTAGGCTACCTTAAACAATTCATACAAAATGTCCTTCAAGGAGGTCGTCGTAAATGAACTTCATAAATCAGCAAGAGTACATTATCCTAGAAGACGTATAATTCTTAAGGGTATCGACGATTTATGGCAGTTAGATTTAATAGAAAGATTCCTTATGCTCGCCAGAATAATGGTTATAAATACATACTAGCAGTGATTGATTGTTTCTCCAAGTATGCCTGGGTAGAACCTGTGAAATCTAAAAGTGCTCAAGATGTCACTCGAGAAATGGAAAACATTCTAAATTTGAGTGGACGAATTCCCAAAAATATTCAAACAGATAATGGTAAGGAATTCTACAATGCCCAATTCAAGAAGCTAATGAAGAAGTACAATATAAATCATTACAGTACCTATAGTCAGATTAAAAGTTCTATTGTTGAACGATTTAATAGAACATTTAAATCAATGATGTATCGACTGTTCAGTCTAAGAGGAAACTATTATTATTTTTACGTTTTAATACTTTTTCTACAAGATATACATCTTTATATTTAGTTTTCTGCAGTTCTTGTGTATAAAATGCTCCCTGAATAGGTTGTCCGGACAAATCTTCCAACAAGTAAGTATATGGAACTGTCTTGCGCACACTTTTAATTTTAAATATTTCAGCACTCCAATTGGGCGTATATCCTCTTGTAAAAACAGTCCTTCCCTTTGAAACACGTACATAATCTCCTTCATTAAAACGCTGTTTATCACTTCTCTTACCTTTAGAAGAATAAACATTAGCTAATAAAGAAGCTTCATTGGTGGCATTTACTTGTGATGGTTTCATACCAATCGTACGGTGTATTTTATTGTTGTAGTCATTTATCAAATCAGTTAAATATTTTGTACTACCTTTAATCAGTTAAATATTTGTACTATTTTGTACTATTCAGTACTACCACTGCATCTGCCACTAAGGTTCCGGATTAAGTGTGACTTGACTGAATGTTTTTTTTTTCTGGTTTTAACGATTTTCTCGAAAACTTGGTACACTATCCACACACATTGATAACTGTCCTTTCTATTTCAAACATTTTTTCCAGGAAAATTTACTTTTTCGTGGGTTGCGGGGGAACAGTAGCGTTACGCTTTCCTCTAAAGTATCACTTCAGTAAAATGTTCGGTTTTTACCACTTGTATGACACTAATAAAAGCTTTGATCCAAATTTGAAGCAAACAGGTTAACTGGGAATGTCATCTTACGAAATAGGATTTTGAGTTTTGTGGTTTCTCGAAAATAGCTACAACAATTTTCTTTAAACTTGGAGTGCTCATTGTTCGTGTAAAACGCATCACTTTTATCTGAAATATTTATTGGGAATTATGAAGATTTGAAAAGTTATTGGGGAGTTAAGAATACATTAGGTTTCCTATAAATTCAAAATCCTATTTAACAAAGTGTCAAATGACGGTAGGTTTTAATACCAGCGTTGCCAGTGGTGTACAATGGAGTTCAGAAATTTATTAATTAGCAGTTGTAATAAGTGTAATAAAACAAAATGATATCAGATATCATATCATGCCGGTTTTTTCTTTCTCATAGTACCTCAAAATATTTGGCACTTTCGAAAAGTTGTCAAAAAAGCAACTATTTCTTTTTGCTAGCCAATATAAGAGATTCAAATGTTGCACTTTAATTTAGCAATATTGTAAAGAAAAAGAAACTACCTTAACCTTTTTGTTGTGAGAGATCTAAACATTTATCTGATCTCTCAGAATTTTATTTTGCTTTATGGCATTTTGCTGAACGGAATGTGACAGCTGGAAAGGAATGGTGTCTAAGGAAAGGAAGTTAAATATAATACAATGGAAAATATTATTGTTAACATGAAATTTCTGGAATAACGAGCACAGCAAAAACAATGGCAACACTGTTCCTTAATAAATAATAAAAAAGTAGAAAACAAAACAAGTTTAAGAAAAGAAACACTATAATAAGGGGAGTTGTACAACACTTCCACTGACAGGGAGAAGGAAAGTATGAAAACGGTTTAAGAAAATAGGTTATAAAAGTCTTTTAAATAAAGCGACTACTACATGGTAGGGAGAAGAGGTATTTGGTGGGTGTACGCTATCTAGGTTGGTAACACTGACACTGACAATTGGACTTTGGAATCTCTAGCAAGAAGGTAAAGGATCGAGTCAACAGTGAAAGGCAGTGATAGTCGCGCGCACACAAACACACACACATGAATAAAATTAAAGGAAATATAAGTAACAATCTCTGTTTATATGAGTGTTTGTGAGTAAATTGTATTTAGTTGGCAGCAGTGTTGTACTGCGGCAGCACGGCAACATTGCGCATTTATTTACACTCACATAGCAGCGACAACTAGTGTAGTACTAACGCCTCCGACAAGGGCGCCACCTTGGTTCCCACAGTTGCCATCATTAACTATTAATAATTTTACTATATACTCTAATACTTATAAACTGTGGTTTCCTTTCAATTACTACAAACGCAAATTACATCGATTAATTAAATCAAAAACCAAACATCTAAATACTCAGCCTTCATAAATCTGAAGTGACAGAATGTCTTCCGATCTCTTTCTTGCCCCGCCAGATTCCCATCATCCTCCTTTTTTAGTCACATTCCCAATTAATGGATATAATAACTCTTCTTTATCATCTAAAGTTTGCTTCAACTTTAATAAAACTGATTTTGCTGCAATGAATCAATATTTCTCATCTGTTCACTGAGACGGTATATTGTCTACAACATATACCTGACAACGCTATTGAACAGATTATAAAATGTTTTCCTATTTTATAGCTGAATGCAAAAATTAAAGAAAAATCTCTATGTTAATTATTTCTCTTACGTAGAACAGACTTCTAGCAACAATAGTAAATACATTTGGTCCTTTGTAAATAATTTTAGAAAATCATTGCAACTTTTGCATGAAATACTTTAAAAATTACCGTGATAATACTTCAGAATCTGCTAAACTCTTCTAACACTTCTCTTCCTTTTACAAAAATTCTAATCCTTCACCAAAAAACTACTGAAAATACATTCTACCTTAATTACCAATTTAATTTGTCCTCTCTTAATCTGCCTTTACATAATGTATCGTCGGCTATTCTTAACTTAAATGCTCACACCAACAGTGAACCCGATGGTATACAAGCTTCCATTTAAAAAACTGCCATGAACTGAACTATCCATAATTTCTACTTTATAATAAATCACTGGCAGCTGGTGCCTTTCCTGATCATTGGAAGATAAGCTTTATTAAACCAACCTTCAAGTCAGGTGATCCTTCTGATGTCGCTAATTATAGACCAGTTAGTAACCAATCAGTTATTCCTAAACTCCTAGATAAATCAATACATGATATTTTAGCTCCACTTTGTAGTAAAATCATCGTTAATGAACAGCATGGCACCCAACGGTTTACATGGATCATTCAATAGATTTTATTATATCAACCTTAATTCATCTTAATCTCCTTACTTTGAGCCAAAATCTGGAGTACCACAAGGCTCTTGCTTAGATCCCCTTCTATATAATTTATATATTTATTAATGACATTCATTCTATTTTCCATGGCATTAAATTTCTACTATACGCAGACGATCTGAATTTTTAAAGCTATTAAAAATGAGAGTGATACAGATACTTTACAACAAAATATCAACAAATTAGTCGAATGATGTGAGAAAAATTTCCTCAGACTAAATGTAAATAAATGTTCTGTGATGAACTACTACAGAGGAAATAGGAAAATTCAATATGATTACAAAATTTGTGACACGACATTACAGATAATAATGCATTTAAAGAATCTTTTGATTCTTCTCTCGCTTTCACTACCCATATCGACAAATACGTCACAAATCTCTAATAAAGACCCTCGGTTTTCTGAGGAGACACTCTAAACATTTCAAAAAAATCTCTTCCGTGCGTAATCTTTATTGTCAATGAAGACAATTAGTGCCGGAATGAGCCACTAGATCATAACAAAAGACATTGAGAAGGAGTTTGTTTTTCTTTACCAGATTTTTATGCAAATCAAACACATTTATTTTTAGACATTTATTTTAAATCAAAGATCTTCGGCATTGGAAATTAAAGAAATAAAGGAAATGAAGTGTTCAAGAGATAGCAGTTTAATTGAAGAAAATACGATTTAGCAGGATGTTGCAAAAGTGAGCACTAGGATGGAAGTGAAAAGAGAGAAGAAGATGGCAGTTAGTAAAGAGCGCCACCTCACGGCGGTTGGAGGCGGTTGGGTCCATTGGTTTCATCAACGTTGCTCTTCACCGGCATGTCACCACAAACATAATTTACGGTGCTGTCATTTTGACCGCACCAACTTACTACTCCACCAAAATGAAGACCAGGCAGGCTAATCACAACTAACTAAACCTTCCAGCTGTTAACATATTATTCTTTCCATTCACACTCACATTTTCTTCATAATATCATACAAAACTGCTGTCAATCGAACTTTACGTTCTTATATGGAAAACAGTCAAATACTTGTTTCTTCTAATTTAGACTTGCTTTTAAAAGTTCAGCACAAACCTTTTATGTTGAGGAAAATAGTTATTTATTGGGAAGAAATTAAAGAGGCACCTTTACATGCCAAACTCACACAGCAGCGGCAACGTATACCAAGTTTCAGCTTCCTGCTGTATTCGTTTTTGAAATATCCTGTTAACACACACTCACACGAAAAAACTTTGTCCTGTTCTCAGGGAACCTCAAACCATGTATTTCCGGTGAAAACTCAATTTCGAGAATTAGCGCAATACTTGTTACCAGGAGTAAGAGAAGTGTAAAACCAATATGTTGTGAAACCTTCTCTTCCTATAATTAAAACAATTATAATGAACAAACTTGGAGTTTTAAAATTGGAGTTTTTACTAATAGTTTGGCTGGCCTTAACATTATATATAACTATAGCTGTGGGAATTATACACGTCCTACCTCACTTAGTGTATCAACCCCCCAGCCAAATCAAATGCCACACATTCCCCCCCCCCCCACCTCTCCAAAAATTAATTCTGCTGAATGATTCCAATAAAAAGTGATTTTATCATGGGCAGCTAGTAGTACAGTTTTACTCATCTCAAATCTGTCCGGATGTTATGGATCTCAGCATGATTTGGTGTGGGACTGGATTTGATCTGAACACGACTTTTGCTGCTTTTTTCAAAGGAATCCACACAAAAGGCTAAAAGGCAAGCAAGGTTAAAGGTGCTAAACTTCTTTACAGACTTCTTGCAAGACGATCTGAATTACCTACGGACATATATATAAGTATATGAAACCATACTCAAACTGGATTTATCTATGTGGACTTACGGATTGAAACTTGGGGTTTAGCGAAATCTGCAGGCATTCCAACTAAACTAGACAGGCATTCCAATCCAAACTACTTCGACAAATAATTAACGCTCCCTACTATGCCACACTCTCCATAACGATGTCAACATCCTTACGTACAATCCAACTTGCCAAGACAAAATTTCTCAAATACCTTACCGCTCTCTCATCTATTCCATTCTGATCTCTTGCTCTAATCCATTTCTACAGTCTGTAGCCTCCACTACAATTCCTGATCATCTTCCAAGTCGTTTGAATCGCCAGTGATCCCGAGATTACCTTCAAGCATCACTGCGGTATCCCGTACCTTTGAGTAGATTCTCTCCTCCTGCTCTTCACATCAAGATATCATCTCATCTCATCCTACTTACTTACTGTACAGATTGTACATTACTATACAGAAATAAATTTAAAAAAAAGAGAGAAAAAAGTCGTTCACTGGCGCTACCCAGATAGAGAATAGCCACTGTTTCAGGTTTGAAGTTCTTACTCCCTTCTCTCCTACTCCCAGTAAGTATTGCGATCGTGTCAAATTTTCGAAATTGATTTTGCAACGGATATATATGTCCCTGGGTATGAAAAAGTGATACGTAAGGGAGCTTAAAAACTGATACATAAAGGACCCATAAAGGAATTTAAGGCGCAACGGAAGCCACTTCCTCTATAGATCCTATATGGCCCACAGATGCTTTACAGGATATGGCCCACTGTAAAACAGGATAAAAATAAAAAATTGAAAGCTTCAGTCACAACACCTAATTATGCCTATATTTTCGTTTAGTACAATGTCCTGATTGAGAGGGTAGGTTCAGCTTCCATAGTAGTATCTTACCAACTTGTGTTTGTGAGGAGGTCGGACTTCAATTTGCCAATGAGGACGATCAAAACCCAATTGCCCTGAACACATCGCTCAGTAGGATTGCCTTATGAATACTGTGAGTTCGAGGTGTCATTGTGAGTGTTTACTTGCTTGTTAGGCTGAGATTACTTTCGGCAGCACCAAGAGCCCGAAGAAGTGGCCAATTCAGTCTCCTCTAAGGGTGGGGAGGGGATAAACTAGAAATAGTTCTCTTGATTGTTTGTAAATTTGTTGCCACCATATTAGTGATTGCAATCTCTGTTTTACCAAATTATACAATCAATATTTCTACCATCTTGGATTAATTATTAAAATAAAACAAACACTTTTGGTGTGACATTAAAATGCAATTTAAATTGATTAGTATATTTGGTAGAAAAGGAAACAAAAACATATTTTGTTTCTGGAAAATAGAAATAACTTATCAGTTTGTGTGCAATAGAGATATCCAGAATGAATCATGAATTAGGGGCATTACGTATGCTCACAATTTTAGTAATTATATTCACAGAAAAAATAATTATAGAACAGTTATTGATTTTACCTGGATATTGCTATTCAAATTTTGTGTTAAAAAAACTATCGACAAATTTTTCAGCTCAAACATGGAATTTTTGCTAAATATCTGGTTCTCATAACCTCCACCAGGCAAAGAGAATACGTACGAAGGTAATATAGTATACAGTAGTAATAGTAATATACTAATAATAGTAATATACTCGTAGTATATTACTATCTGGTAGTATATGGTAATCTGGTGTGAAACACTCACAAATTTTTCTTACTTCTGTTATCTAAAATGACAATTTTTACTTTTTCTTACTGTCAGTAAGAAGAGGGAGGTATTGCAATCGGATCTAATTTTCAATTTCGAGTTTTCACCGGAAATATCCATTTTGAGGTCCTCTGAGTCCAAAAAAGTGGTTTTTAGCAATTAGTCTGTGAGTCTGTCTGTGTGTGGGGCAGCATTCTCAAAAACGAAAAATCGCAGAAGGTTCAAACTTAATATTTCGTTAAGGAAGACGAAAGCCACACAGGCTTAGGTCCCAGGCCGAGATCTGGCATACAATAATAACATTATTATTATAAATAATATTTAATATTATTACTATTTATTAATAATAATATTTCGTTAAAGCGCCACCAGGAGACCTAAGAATATGCTTTTCCTAAAAATCGTTCGACCGTTAAGTACACTTCACTGAATGTTTTTTTTTCAGTTTTTTTGTGATTTTCTCCAACGATTTTCTTTAAACTTACTATATTAACTAGACATACAAAGAGCTACAAGTTTTATTTGAAACATTTCTCTTGGTAAGTCATTTACGACGGCTTTTAGGAAAGGGTGGGGTTATATTATCCTCTAAAGTTGTATCATAGTTGATTACAAAATGTTACCATCTAAACAAAATTAATTAGAAATAAATAGATTGCCAAAATTCCGAGTTTCAAGAAAATTAG
Organism: Triatoma infestans; assembly: GCA_011037195.1. Lineage (NCBI taxonomy): Eukaryota > Metazoa > Arthropoda > Insecta > Hemiptera > Reduviidae > Triatoma > Triatoma infestans. Next base: position 4,652 of record JAAEAF010006129.1, on the reverse strand, counting down.
TAAACCGGAAGTGCGCTTTTACTGAACAGTTTTTGCAATTTCTTGCATAAAAACACCGACGAATTTAAATTTGATATAAAGTTGGACAGTTACAATTTTGTAAAATGCAGTAAGAGAAAGTTGTGTGAGTGTTAAACACCAGTTTTTTTTAATTTTATTCCATCTTATTGTCGATCCTTCCTTATTATTTCTTAGATCCTAATTTTTGTTGGATTTTTTGTGTGTCAAGACTGTAAAGAAAAGGCCTCAGTTAAACACTATAGTGATTTTTAAGGAAATTCCAAAATCTCAAAAACCTACTCCGTAAATCGCACCTTCCGGTAAACAGATTTTCTATAAATTTGAAATGTAGCAATGGCTGCTATTGTACATTAATGTTACATAGCTGGTGGAACCATACATTTAGTGAAGTAACTGCAGCAGTTCAGAAGGAGCGGTCAATGAAAACATTTTTTTAAAACTTATCCTACGTCTCGACAAATTTATTGCCTTCTTCAGGGAACTGTAAAACAATGAAAAAAAAAAAAATAATAATAATAATCATAATCATAATCTGGAGATGATAATAATAATAAAGAAATAATGTTGATACAATTATTAAATTAACAGAAAACAAAAAAAAATTTAAAACAAAAATAAAAATATGTTAACCGGGGTTACACATAATTTTCATTAAACACTAAACACAAAAAAAAAAAAATTAAACAAAACTTGATATGACAGAAAGAGTTGCTTATGTGATGAACTACATCATCAGAAATGAAGGTATGCAGTAGATGAAAAGGTTATTAGAAGCTAGTATTAGGAATGGGGGATGGAAAGGAAAAACCAAGTCTTATGAAGGATGGGAATTTCCAGGACGGGTGTTTAGGATAGTTTGTAGATGATTGATAAGTTGTTTGTGTCCGTTCTATAATTGATTGAAGTTCTGTGTTTTTTAATGTTTATCATTTCTAAAATGTTTCTTTTTTCTTGTTGGTGTTGGTCGTGTAGGGGTAGTGAACCCCCACTACTCATCAGAGAGAAAGAGTCCCTCTCGAGAGAGAGAAGAGAGGAGAGGCCAGTTGGATACATAAACGAGAGACGGAGTCAAAAAAGGGATTCTGTTCACAGTCTTACACTTCAATTGTACATATCGTTTAGCCACGTCAGTCTGTCTGTTCAGTTCTTGTAGTGTAAAGTATACAGTCCTTGGCAGTCAGTCATATACATATATATCAATTATATATCTTATACCGATATTGAGGTGTTATTTATCTATCAACATCTACAACCAACATCTCCTCCTACAACCATTACATTGGTGGCAGCGCTATCGAAACCCAGCCATTTCTCATTAAAAGGTAAGATATAAATTTCTATTATTTTTTTTAATTATTATTCATTTTAGTTTTACACTTTTAAATATTTTATTTCCGCTATTTTTTGTTACATCTATTTGTATATTTCATATTTTTAAAATTTCGACTTCATTTTTATGAAAAGAGCCGAAATTATTCAAAAATTAAAACAACATAATCTTTCCACAAGTGGCAATTTGTTAATTTTAAAAGAAAGACTATCAAAAATCATGTCTACCTACACAATCGATGGCCAACAAAAATCTGCTGATGAAGCAATCGCGTACCTTCTAAACAAGTGCAACGCTCCAAATCCCGTAAACATCCGGAACTTGCAAATGATAAATAATTTACCAGTTTTCGACGGTTCCCATAATAGCGACATAAATTCCTTCATAGACCAAATTAATAATTATAGTGCGATTTCGGGATGGTCAGAAGCCGACAAACTGGAAATCCTAATTTTAAAATTAACGGGTGCGGCAAAAATTTTCTTTGACACTTTTAAAACGCAGTGTACAAATGATAACGTCATTTTAACATACCGACTAGCAACGGAAAGTCTAATTGCCAGATTTAAAAAAGAAAAAACGCCCGTGGTATTGTTGCAGCAAATAACGAGCTTGCAACAAAATCCATCAGAAACTCTGGAAGCTTTTGCTGACAGAATAAAGCACATCTACGACAAAAACCTACAAACACACATAAAATGAATCTACGGCCAAGAAAGGCAAAAATTTAATAACATTTTCGGAAAATTTAGACAAATTTTCCTGCTGTTGGGAGGAGACAATACTCTAGTCCAAGGAAAGATTTCAAAATTAATTTCAAAATTTAAATTCAAAAATAAACATTTTAATTAAAAATTTTAAATAAATTCAACATAAATATCCCAGTAAATACACCCAGGCATTTTGAAAATTTTATTTAAACAATATACATTCTCATTCTTATCAATTTTAGGTTAAATACTCTATTTATTTAAACATTGAATTTTATGAAATTTTATACCAAGCATTACTAAAACATTTCTTATTTTAGATACCAGCAAAAGGAGTCATAAAGAGAATTGTTACTAATAAATTTCTTATTTTAGAAAAACAAACAATACGGGAATTTAACAAACTGTACAATGCTAGAATTTATTGCAGGATTAAAATACTGGAAAAATTATAAAAATGGAATACAACCTCCACAGCATTGTCTCAACGCCGACAAAACAGGTAAAAACCCTTAATTCTTAGATATATTTCATTGATTTGCTTCTTGTTTAATAGAATAAAAACGTCGACAAAAGGGTGAAATAACAATAAGCATAGCCCCTTACAAACATTAAGAAGGAATTCCAGCCACATTCAATAGGAAAGGATTTTCCCAGGTCAATTGGGAAATTTTAATCTTCCCAGGAATTGCCGAACAATGGAAGTACTAATAAAAGGAGATATCTTTCTGCACCTGGTAAAAACCCAGTTTATTATACTTACTACTTTCACTTTTAATTGTTTTTTGTCACATGTACCTTGAAGGGTGATTAAAATCAACACCCCAACTAAATAATTTTCTTTCAAATGGCCATATACATTCATATATATTTTATAATGCTATTATGGACTAAATAATTTTCTTTCAAATGGCCATATACATTCATATATTTTTATTAATGCTATATTAATACTTGTTTACCACTAACAAAATATTCGCTTAATCTATCTAGCTTTAGCACTTCGAATTCTGTCGACATAATCTGCAGACATTCACCGAACTTCGAATTATTAATTAAGTCTGCAGACATTCATCGAACTTCGAATTATTAATTAATTATGCAGACATTCATCGAACTTCGAATAATTAATTAATTATTTATGAGCTCACACCCACTTCTCCTTACGGCCGTATCCTAGCTGCGCATTCCTGCATTCCTGCTCGCAAGAAATCGATTTCGTCCACTAGTTATAAATTAATATTAAGTTTACATAAATTAAGCAAACGTTTCTATCAAGGCCTTCTTCGTAAAACAAATTTCTTCGTACAACATTATGCATAAAACAAATTTCTTCGCACAACATAAAACAAATTTCTTTGTGCAAATAATGCATAAAACAATTTAGAAAACAAAATCATCGCATCGTCTATTCAGAAATCAACTTAAACAAATACATTAAATCATTGCACCTTGATTCATAAGCCATCGTAAGTAGGGTAGTTAGGTATGTTCTGGCACAGGGGCTATGATCTCTCTGACGTCATCACCCAAACCGATGGCTTTAATTTAAGAACTCACCCAAATCAATGAGCTTAATTCAAAGATGACGTCATCCAATTAATTATCATTCAATTCGAAGACGATTAAATTACAAATAAATTATATATTAAATTATAAATAATTAAATTATAAATATAAATAAATTATAAATAATTAAATAAAATGAAATAAAAAAGTTGTTTAACCTGGAATCGAACCTTAATTGTTGAGTCAGAAGACGGCAATGCAAACCACTAGACCAAAGCGGTCACTTAGTTCATAGTAGTAAATTATCATATATAAGTATGTGACCCTTGGGAACATATCTTTTTTATTATTTCACAATAGTTAACAACAATTATAGGGCATTTTTAACATATCTTTTAATAATTGACAATAATATAGACAATTGATATATCTACACAATAAACGTTATTAGCGATGTGGGTGGGAGAACAAAAAATAAACAAGTTACAAAACAACAAGCAAACTAATTGGTAATTATGTGAAAATAATATAAATTGGCATATTAGTGTATTAAACAACATCTTAAGACATACAAATGTTAAAACAGTTGCAAACTAATGGTAAAACAAGTAAAAAAATTGATAAATAGCTATGTGGGTGAAAAATAAAACAAATTTACACATTAATGTATTTATTATTACTAAACAACATCTTAAGACATAAATAAGTTACAAAATAACAAGCAAACTATGTGGGTGAAAATCAAACAAAAATTGACCTATTAATGTATTTATTATTCATCTTAAGACATAAAAATGTTAAAACAGTTGCAAACTTATGGCGAATATGTGGCAATAAACCAAGTAAAAATTGACATATCTAAAACACAATATTCATTATATATAGCAAACTAATTGAGGTATAAGTAAAACAAATGGTTTATTTAAAACATCTTAAGACATAAAAATAAAAAAGAATGTAATTATATGACAATAAGGTAAAACAAGTAAAAATTGACATATCTAAAAACACAATATTCATTATATATAGCAAAACTAATTGAGATATAAGTAAAAACAAATGGTTTATTTAAAACATCTTAA
>JAAEAF010006128.1:0-70720 GCA_011037195.1 Triatoma infestans | reverse complement strand
CTGGCCCTTCGGAGGACTTCCAGTCTCCTAGGCATCGAATAAATAAGGCGACTGAATTTCATCTTATGAAACACCATCCCATAACTCACCAACAGCAGTTTGTAGCTGATGAACATTTGTTAGGGGTGACGGAAGTTGCCTGAGGCGTCTCTTTAACATGTTCCATAAGTTTTCAATGGGATTCATGTCTGGAGAACGTGCTGGCCAATTCATTGTAGTAATTGGGACACCCTCCAAGTAATGGGTAACAATTCGAGCAACATGCGGTCGAGCATTATCCTGCATTAACACGAAGTTATCCCCAATAAATGGAGCAAATGGGACCACAGCTTCCTGAAGAATCTCTTCAAAGTACCGTCGAGCAGTCAAAGATCCATTCTGTATAGTAATTAGTTCGGTACGGGCTTGGGTGTTGATTCCACCCCATACCATAATTGACTGCCTCTGAAAAGGTTGGGATTCTCGCATGGTACATGAAGCATAGCGCTCACCAGGTCTTCTCCAAACACGTTCCCGGTAATCTGATTGCCACAAAGCAAACCGGCACTCATCTGTGAAGAGAACAGCCCCCCCATTGCTCAAGTGTCCAATGGAGATACTGATTTACAAAAAGTCTCCTTTCTACTCGATGCCTCCTCCAGTAGAAGAGGACCTGATGCGAGACGTCTAGAGACTAAGTTATTCTCGTGAAGCCTTCTAATGACTGTCCGAGAGCTCACCCTGACATTGCGGACCGTTTGTAGTTCGCTACGTATCTCGGGAGCGGTCACATGAAGATTTCGCAGTACTGGTAAGAGTAATAAAACGATCATCTCTAGGCGTCGTACATCGCGGTCGACCGATACCATCTCTTCGATCGAGACTTCCGTTGGTCCTAAGTCGTTGAAGGCCATCGTGGATTGTAGAGCGCGGCTCACCTATGACTTGAGCGATGTATCGTACACTACGCCCTTCGCTGGCCAAAGCATCTGCCCGGGCAAGGTCTTCACGACTTAAAACTATCCTTTTAAGGGAAAAAGTCACTTTTAATTAAATTTTTGCCAAAATTTATGTTTAATCAAAGAATATCATTTGAAAAAAAGTAAAAAACTCACTTGATAAGCTGATTCAAGAAAAAAATAAAAAATCTAAACCCGTTTTAAAAGAATAAGTATCACTGATAAATGGTAAACAACTAGTCTGCAATGATTAGTTTGAGCTCAAAGATCATTGTTAACATTTGTACCTAATTATTAAAGAAGATAAACAAATAACTACAGGTGTCCGGTTTTTTTTTGTCACTGAGTGTATAAGAAGTTTCCAAAAAAAATTGTCAGAGCCATTTTTGAGAAAATTGCATAAAAGTAAAAAAAAAAAAACAACTTGAAGCCTTGGTAATACCGGTTGAGGAATTTTGAGACAGATAATGTACAGTTCAGATTCCAATGGTGATACCTAAACGGAATATTAAGTTTCAACTTTCTAAGGTTTTTCGTTTTGAGCTATGCTGTTCACACACACAACACACCACACACACAAACACACACAAACACACACACACCATTGCTAAAACCCACTTTTTTTGGACTCAGGGGACCTCAAAACGGATATTTCCGGTGAAAACTCGATATCGAAAATTTGACACGATCACAATATTTCCTCCTACTAAGAGAAAGTAAAAAATCGGTTAATAACGAAAAATCACAGGGAAGAGTTGAAACTTGATTGATATTCCATTTAGATACTACCACACGAAGTTTTCCGGCAAAATCCATCAACAGGAAATTTAGCTGTGTTGATTTTTCCCCCACTCAGTTTTTTCGTGATTTCTGTTCGAAAACGGTGTTTAACCGATTTACTTTAAACTTCGTATAGATAATGTCTAAACACATAAATACCTTTCGCTTTTATTTGAAATATATTCTTGGGGAAAAAAGATTATATAGGAAGTTCTGGGATATATCAGCAACATTATTAGTCTTTTCTCGAAACCATTTCAATAAAATGTATCTGAATAACATTAGCATATAGTAGAAGCATTGCTAGAGCATGTCAGATTTGATGTAAATCGGTTAACTGGGAAGCGGGATTTTTACAGAACAGAGTTTTGAGTATTCTCGAAAATATGTATGAAGATTTCCTTTATACTTACTTGGAAACAGTTATAAAATATTTGTAATATTTTTCTGAATTTTTTATTTATTTATGTGATTCTGAGAAATCTGTGACATTAATATTCAAATGTGTTTGTTTACAATCATTGGGGGGGTCTTTCTTTACAATGTAATCATTTTCTAACAGCCCTGGTTGGTATGTTGGCCTTGGTCAACACCCCCCAAAATCACCTGTCGGTGATTACGTCGGTGTTAGGGACAAATGAGTGAAATTTTTGAAATTGAACGATAAATATGCTGTCATTTTATATATTACTATATTAAGATGAGTAAGAGAAAGTGGAATTAGTATTTCATCAAAGATTTTTATAATATTACAAGAAATAGATAATCTGGCGATTGAATAAAATCATTAATTTCAAATATTTGTAGAGAACATATAATATAAGTCGTGGTATTACTGTATTACCCTTTGACATGTATCGTCGTCAGCCAGTCGTGTGTCCCCAATTATTCGGCAGCCAACAACTAGTAAACGATTGAGTGAGTAGAAATAATGTCAACAAGTAAAGAATTAAAGAGAGATGGAAAAAGTAATAACAGAAAAAGAGAGGAGAGAGTTAGAGAAGAATGGAGATATAAGAATCAGTGTGTGTGTTAGTCCAGTCTGTGGTAGTAGATGTGCGTCAGGTGTTAAGAGGGTCCGTGGGAACGTACAGCAGCGTAGTTTTCTCACGGGGCAGTATAAGTAAGCAAACGGCTGGACACCTGCTACCACGTGCCCGCAGCTCGTCCGCCACCACAGTAACAACAACACCAAAACAGCAGCTACACACACAGACACACATAGAGACTATACATACACACAGCAGCCGGACCAATGCGCGTGCGCATGTCGACCTTTAGAGCGGCAGTGTGCGCGCGCGTGCGCACAGTCTACTGTATGAGACACACGCTCCCGCCACGAGTATCGTCCTTGACGTTTTGTCATCTTCGTGTTCCTTCTTCTACTTCTTCTTTATCCTTTCTCTCTTATGTGTTATTTCCCACTTCATCTTCTTCCTGTAAATATTTCTTCCGTCTCTACCTTTTCTCTAACATCTTATTTTGTTCGCCTATACGCGATTCCAATTTCGCTAGTGCTATCCTTTTAAAGTGCTATTTCAGTTTACTACACAATTATATCGTCTAAATAATATTAATTAGAATTAAATATATTTGTTGTAGTTGGTTCTGCAGAGCTGGAAAACATCAGAGAGACATTTTCCGAGATAGCCTGCTTCTTTTTTTAGGTGGTCATCGGCCGGTTTTTGGGGGCGTTCGCCCATCTTTAGGATGCGTTTGTCAAACAGTGTGATAACACAGACTTGCACAGAGCAAATTCAGTTCACACACTGAGTGTGAATTTGTTCTGTGCAAGTCTGTGTTATCACCACACTGTTTGACAAACGCATCCTGAAGATGGGCGAACGCTCCAAAAACCGGTCGATGACCACAAAAGGAAGCTGGCTATCACGGAAAATGTCTCTAATTAAAATATGTTGTTCAAATTTCCGAGTTTGAAGAAAATCGGATGACCGGAAGTGCATTTTTACTGAAAAAATATGTTTCAATCTTATACTATTTTCTCTTAAAACGGTTACAACGATTTTTGTTAAACTAGAAATTGTTAACTACACATATAATGAGCTACACAACTTTTATTTGAAACATTTCTCTTGGTAAAGTCATTTAAGGTGACCTCTGAGCGGAGAAGTGGGGTTATGTTTTCCTATAAAGTGCTATCTAAATTAATTATACAATTCTACCATCTAAACAGAATTAATTAGAAATATATAAATTGCCAAACTTCCGGGTTTCAAGTAAAATTAGTAAACCGGAAGTACGTTTTTACTGAACAGTTTTTTTTTTTTTAGTTTTTGCCATTTTCTCCATAAAAACACCGTTGATTGTAATTAAATTTAGTATACTAACTATATAAAATTTGTCAGTTATAATTTTGAAAACTGGAGTAAGAGAAATTTGTGTGAGTGTTTCACATCAGATTTTTTTTTTTTTTTTGGAAAAACTTACAAATAAAAGTGATAGTTTCTATCTCTGCAGTTAGCTTTTCAAGTTTCAAGAAAATCATTTATAGTCGTTTTATTTGAAAATTGCAAAAAAAAAACCTCAAAAACCTATTCTGTGAAGTCGCAATTTTGGTTAACCGATTTTCTTCATATTTTTACTTTCTATTTTACTCCTAGTAAGAGGAAGTATTGTAATCGTATCAAATTTTCGATATCGAGTTTTCACCGGAAATATTCGTTTAGAGGTCCTCTGAGTCCAAAAAAAGTGGTTTTTAGCAAATGGTCTGTGAGGGTGTGTGTATGTGAACAGCATAGCTCAAAAACGACAAACCGTAGCAAGTTGAAACTTAATATTCCGTTTAGATATCACCATGGGATCCGACAGTACGTTATCTGTCAAAATTCCTCAACAGGAAGTACCACTTTACTAGTTGTTTTTTTTACTTTTTTGCGTTTTTCTCAAACATTCCTCCGACGAACTTGATATATGAACTATACATACAAAGAGCTACAACTTTTATTTGAAACATTTCCCAGGGAAAATTCATTTAAGAGAACTTCTGGGAGAGGGTTAGGTTTTCATCTTAAGTGTTATTTCAGTTTATTAGACAATTCTGTCATCTAAATAATGTTACCTAGAATTAAATATGTTATTGAAATTCTGAGTTTGAAAAAAAATCGGATAACCGGAAGTGCGTTTACTTTACCACTTTACTAAATGATTTTTTTTTTTCACTTATTCGCAATTTTCCCAAAACTAGCTCCGAGGATTTTTCTTGAAACAACTTATATAAAATAAACATACAAAGATCTACAACTTTTATTTTTTAACATTTCTCTCGAAAAATTCATTTAAGGGCACTTTTAGGGGAGGGGTGGGATTACAGCTTCCTCTAAAGTGCTATCTTAGTTGATTATACAATTCTATCATCCAAACTAAATCAATTAGAAATCAATAGATGACCAAAATTCCAAGGTTCAAGGAAATTAGTAAACAGGAAGTGCGCTTGTATTGAACAGTTTTTTTTTCAGTTTTCGACGAATATCATTAAATTTTTTACGCAACTATAAAATTTGACAATTATAATTTTGTAAGTTAAAGTTGTGTGAGTGTTTCACACCAGATTTTTTTTTTTTTTTTTTTTTGGAAAATAGTTACAAATAAAAAATGATGGGATATCTGCAGTTAGCTTTCCAAGTTTAAATGAAATCATTTATAGTCGTTTTTATTTGGAAAATGCCAAAAAAAAACCTCAAAAACCTATTCTGTGAAGCTGTAATTTTGGTTAACCGATTTTCTTGATATTACTTCTTTTTTTTTTTAATTCTAGCGATGCTTTTTATTGTATATTAATATTATATGGATGATATAAACTATATATATCCAATGATTTTCTTTAAACTTCGTATATTTTCTATACACACAAATGCATCAATATCACTTTTATCTGAAACATATTCCTAGTAAAATTGATTTTTTGGGGGCTTTCTGGGGGAACAGTACGTTATATTTACCACTGAAGTAATCACTAGAGTACGAACTATGGTTTTACTACCGATATAATATAATTATACATTAAAAGCATTGAAAGAATTCTAAATTTAAAAAAAAAATTGGTTTGCGGGAAGTGCTACGTTTTTTTCAGAATATGGATTATGAATATTTTTTTTGAATTTTCTCGAAAACAGATGCAACGTTTTTCCATAAATATGGAATGCTTCACTGTACAGAAACAAGTAAAAATCAATGTATCACTTTTTACTTTCTCTTACTCCTAGTAAGAGGAAGTATTATAATCGTGACAAATTTTCAATATTGATTTTTCACCGGAAATATCCGTTTTGAGGTTCCCTGAGTCCAAAAAAAAAGTGGTTTTTAGCAAATAGTCCGTGTGTGTGCATGTGTATATGGGAACAGCTAGCTCAAAAACGAAAAATCGTAGCAAGTTGAAACTTAATATTCCGTTTAGATATCACCACGGAATCTGACTGTACGTTATCTGTCAAAATTCCTCAACCGGAAGTACCACTTTATTAGTTGTTTTTTTTTTTTACTTTTTTGCAATTTTCTCAAAAATGACTTCGACAATTTCCTTCAAACTTGTTTTATCAACTACACATACAAAGATCTACAACTTTTATTTAAAACATTACTCTGGAAAAATTCATTTAAAGGCACTTTTAAGGGAGTTAGGTGGAGTTAGGTTTTCATCTAAAGTACTATTTCATTTTATTAAACAATACCATCACCTAAATAATGTTAATTAGTAATTGAATATGTTGTTGAAATTCCGAGTTTCAAAAAAAAAAATCGGATAACCGGAGGTGCGTTTACTTTACCACTTTACTAAATGTTTTTTTTTTTTTTTCACTTTTTCGCAATTTTCTCAAAAATGGTTCCGACGATTTTCTTGATACTTCCTATAAAAACTAAACATTCATAGATCTACAACTTTTATTTAAAATATTTCTCTGGGAAAATTCAATTTAAAGGCATTTTTAGAGGAGGGGTGAGGGTTATGTTTTTCTCTTAAGTGCTATCATAAGTTGATTACACAATTCTATCATCCAAACAAAATTAATTAGAAATAAATAGATGGCCAAAATTTCCAAGGTTCAAGAAAATTAGTAAACCGGAAGTGCGCTTTTACTGAACAGTTTTTTCAGTTTTCAACGAATTTCATTAAATTTGGCACACAAACTATAAAATTGGTCAATTAGAATTTTGAAAACTCGAGTAAGAGAAAGTTGTGTGATTGTTTCACACCAGATTTTTTTTTTTTTTTTACTTTCTCTTAAGAGGAAGTATTGTAATCGTGTCAAATTTTCGATATTGAGTTTTCACCGGAAATATCCGTTTTGAGATCCCCTCCAAAAAAGTTGTTTTTAGCAAATGGTCTATGAGTGTATGTGTGTATGAATGTATTTGAACAGTATAGCTCAAAAACGAAAAATCGTAGAAAGTTCAAACTTGATATTACGTTTAGGTATCACCATGGGATCTGATCGTGCGTTATCTGCCAATATTTCTCAACCGGAAGTACTACTTTACTAGTTTTTTTTTTCTATGTTTTTGCGATTTGCTCAAAAATAGCTCCGATTTTCTTTAAACTTGGTATATCAACTACACATACAATGAGCTACAACTTTTATTTGAAACATTCTCTCCGGGGAAAATTCATTTAAGGGTCACTTCTGGGGGGAGGGGTGGGGTTAGGTTTTCATCTTAACTGCTGTTTCAGTTTATTAAACAATTCTATTATCTAAATTATGTAATTAGAATTAAATAGTTGTTGAAATTCCGAGTTTAAAAAAAAATCGGATAACCGGAAGTGCGTTTACTTTACCACTTTACTAAATGATTTTTTTCACTTTTTTGCAATTTTCTCAAAAATTGCTCCGTCGTTTCCTTGAAACTTCTTATATAAAATAAACATGCAATGATCAACATAAATATTTCTCTGGGATAATTCATTTAAGGGCACATTTGGCGGAGGGGTGGGGTTAGGTTTTCCTGTAAAATGCTGTCATAGTTGATTATACAATTCTATCATCCACACTAAGTTATTTAGAAATAAAAAGATGGCCAAAATTCCAAGTTTTAAGAAAATTCGTAAGCCGGAAGTGCGCTTTTTATGAACAGCTTTTTCAGTTTTCTACGAATTTTGTTATATTTGGTTAACATTTGTCAATTATAATTTTGAGAACTGGAGTAAGAGAAAGTTGTGTGAGTGTTTCACACCAGATTTTTTTTTTTTTTTTTTTTTTTACTAAAGTATTGTAGTAGTGGGGCAGATTCTTAAAATTGAGTTATTACCGGAAATATGTGTTTTGGGGTACCCTGAATATAAAAAAAATGTTTTTAGTAAATGGTCTGTGTGTGTGTGAACTGCTTTTAATAGAATATCTCAAAACGAAAAGTTGCTGGAAGCTCAAAACTTGGTATTCCGTTTAGGCATTACTACCGCATCAGACACGAAGATTTCGGCCCAAAACCTATTAACCGAAATGTGCCACTTTACTGAATTTCTTTTCTTTTTTTTTCTCAGTTTTTCGAGATTTTCTCGAAACAGTTCCATCCATTCTCTAACATATCGTACATACTGTCTACACACATTACCTATCACCTTTATTTGGAACATTTTCTTGTGAAATTCTTGATTTTTTTTTTGGGTGGTTCTGGGGAAACAGTTGCGCTGAAGTACCAGTTCAGTATATGGTTTTACAATTACAATCTAGGTAATATTAATTAACATTAGAAGCATTGATAGAATTCCAAATTTGAAGAATATCCGTTAACCGGAAGTGTGAGTTTACGGAATAAAGTTCAATGAGCGTAAAAATTCCAAATTGTGAGAGAGGTAGTAATTATTGAATTTATCTAGAACATTTCAATAATAACTAATGTATTTGATATTAATAGTAGTTTACATTGATAGGTTTGATATTTTTCCATTATGGTCTGTGAACATGAATGAATTTATCTATGAATGGGTCAGGTAAACAAGTTCTAGTATTATAGCGGAAGTGCGAATGGTTTGTTTTTGTTCATTATATTAAAGAGGAAGTGATGAATATTCATTTATTTTAACGAAGTTCTGAGAATTGCCTACTGTTACTATCTCTATACACACACACACATATATATATTGTAATGCTTACGTTGTTTTACTGTGAACGTTTGTTCTTATTCTGATCAGCTTTATTTTTTTTTATTTTTTTTTTTTTAATTCTTTTTACATTATTTCCTGTTTATTTGTCATTCATTTTTACACACCTTTTGCCATTAAATTGTTAAGATGTAAGGGCCGTCCTCAGGCTATCAGTAATACTGTCAATTTTAGTTAATATTGTCAGAATTACTGATAGTGTGGGGGCAGGTACTGATGGGCTGTCAGTAATACTGATGTACTTTTAGTATTCCCATCAATATTGTGGGCGTGGTCAGTACACTGATGAAATAGTGATAGTATGAGGTAATGTATTGACGTATTGACAGTATCTTATCAGTATAGTGCACGGAGCCATGGCAGAAGCAACTGGAACCCAAATGGAATTTAATAATGAAGAAATTGAGGAAGTCGAGAAATCAGAAAGAGCACTAATGATAGAATTAATTTAATTAATACTTATCACGATTTACCAGAGTCGTAGAACTCTTCGTTAAAGGAATATAGTGACCGGGATAGGAAAAAATGGCTGCATACATAAAGTTGTGCAATGTTTATAATCAAATTAATAAAAACGGGACAATTGATGGATTTTTTTTAAAAAAAAGTTAATATTATGATGAGCAATATTTCATGAAGGAATTGAAAGATTCCAGTAATTGTGGTAATCGCTAAGGTCACTTCCTTTAACATAATTTAATGGGTTCAAATGACCAAATTCATTTCTTTTTAATAACCATTCTTTCATACAACGCCTTTTTACTTTCTCTTACTAGAGAAGTAAACAGTAGTAAACTTCCTCAATTTCTTCATTATTAAATTCCATTTGGGGAGTTGCTTCTGCCATGGCTCCGTGCACTATACTGTTAAGATATTGTCAACACGTAAGAGAAAGTGTTGTAATCGTGTCAAATTTTCGATATCGAGTTTTCACCGGAAATAACCGTTTTGAGGCCCCTGAGTCCAAAGAAGTGGTTTTTAGCAAATCGTCTGTGTGTGTGTGTATGTATGTGAACAGCATAGCTCAAAAACGAAAAATCGTAGAAAGTTAAAACTTGATATTACGTTTAGGTATCACCATGGGATCTGACGGTGCGTTATATGTCAATATTCCTCAACCGGAAGTACCATTTTACTAGTTGTTTTTTTTTTACGTTTTTGCGATTTTTTTAAAAATGGCTCCGACGATTTTCTTTAAACTTGTTATATCAACTACACATACCAAAAGAGCTTATTTGAAACATTTCTCCAGGAAAATTCATTTAAGGGTATTTTGGGGGGAGGGGTGAGGCTAGGTTTCCATCTAAAGTGGTATTTAAGTTTATTAGACAATACTGCCATCTAAATAATGTTAATTAGAATTTAAATATGTTGTTGAAATTCCGAGTTTGAAAAAAAATCAGATAACCGGAAGTGCGTTTGTTTTGACACTTTACTAAATGATTCTTTCATTTTTTCGCGATTTTCTCAAAAATGGCTCCGACGATTTTCTTGAAACTTCGTATACAAAATAAAAATGCAAAGATTCTTTTATTTAAGACATTTCTCTGGAAAAATTCATGTAAGGGCAGTTTTAGGGGAGGGGTGGGGTTGCAGCTTCCCTTAAAGTGGTATCATAGTTGATTATACAATTCTATCATCCAAACATCCAATTAATTAGAAATAAATAGATGGCCAAAATTCCAAGTTTTAAGAAAATTGTAAGCTGTAAGTGAGCTTATACTGAACAGCTTTTTCAGTTTTCGACGAATTTCGTTATATTTGGTACACAAACTATAACATTTGTCAATTATAATTTTGAGAACAGGAGTAAGAGAAAGTTGTGCGAGTGTTTCACACCAGATTTTTTTTTGTTGTTTTTAAATTTTAAATTTGCCAAAATAATTGCAATACAGTCTTTTTCTTTCGCAATTATATTAAACGCAATCTTTTTACTTTGACTGATAACTGACCCACACCAAGTCGAGGCAACAAAGTGACTGGAGTACTGATGTACTCACTGAACAAATACTGATAGTGTGTGGGTAAACAGTAGGAATGTTGTCAGTATCCCATCAGTAAAGATACTGTCAGTATTACTGATAACCTGAGGGGGCTTTAAAGAAATGCTCAATTTATTTGTTTAATTTTATCTATTTATCCCAATATTTTGCTAAAAATTCGTCAAAATTATTAAGAAAAGAAATCTTCAGAATTATCCCTGTGGGGTAAGAAAGGCTTACACTTTAGACAGACCCTAGGAATTACGTAACGTGGTCGTTAAAAGAGATAGACAATTTGTTTTCTGTAAGTCCATCCGTAGAAGACAATTTTAAAAAGTATGAGACAAAGCGTCTTAAAAAATAGATTTTTTAAAAAATATTATGGAGATTAGAAGATAAACGTTATTATAAAATTGTGGTGCTCTTCCAGCATGTGCTCTACCAAAAAGTTTTTGCATTCCAATGGTGCACTGCCCAGATATTTCTATTTATCTAACAGATAAATCCAAGTTTTCATTCTAGTAACAAGCACTTCGAAGTAACCAACCAAACCATCAAAACAATAAATAAATGACGAATAAATTTTAAAAAGAGATATTCTGCAGACATCGCGCTCTACCGAGAAATTTTTATTCCACCATAAACAAAGGTACGAACTCATTTCATAATTTAAAAAAAAAATCTGGTGTGAAACACTCACACAACTTTCTCTTACTCCAGTTTTCAAAATTATAATTGGCAAATTTTATAATTTGTGTACCAAATTTAATGAAATTCGTCGAAAACTTAAAAAAAAAAAAAACTGTTTAGTAAAAGCGCACTTCCGGTTAACTAATTTCCTTGAAACTCGGAATTTTGGCCATCTATTTATTTCTAATGAATTTTTATTGGAGATAGAATTGTATAATCAACTATGATAGCACTTTAGAGAAAAACATAACTCCACTCCTCCCCTAAAAGTGCCCTTAAATCAATTTTCCCAGAGAAATGTTCTAAATAAAAGATGTAGATCATTGCATGTTTGTTTATATAAGAAGTTTCAAAAAAACGACGGAGCCATTTTTGAGAAAATTGCGAAAAAGTGAAAAAAAATCATTTAGTAAAGTGGTAAAGTAAACGCACTTCCGGTTATCCGATTTTCTTCAAACTCGGAATTTCAACAACATATTCAATTCTAATTAACATTATTTAGTTGACAGAATTGTCTAATAAACTGAAATAGCAATTTAGATGAAAACCTATCCCCATCCTTCCATAATAACTGCCCTTAAATGAATTTTCGCGGAGAAATGTTTCAAATAAAAGTTGTGACTCGTTGCATGAAGTTTGTGACTGGTTGATATAGCAAGTTTGAAGAAAATCATCGGTGCCGTTTTTGAGAAAAACGCAAGAAAGTAAAAAAAAAAAAAACTAGTAATGTGATTGAGGAATTTTGACAGATAACGTACTGTCAAATCCCATGGTGATACCTAAACGGAATATTAAGTTTCAACTTGCTACAGTTTGTCGTTTTTGAGTTATTTTGTTTACATACACACACACACCCTCACAGACTATTTGCTAAAAATCACTTTTTTGGGACTCAGGGGACCTCAAAACGGATATTTCCGGTGAAAACTTGATATCGAAGATTTCACACGATTACAATACTTCCTCTTACTAAGGAGTAAGAGAAAGTAAAAATCTGGTGTGAAAATCCTCATGTGACTTTTTCTCTTACTGCACTTTAAATGATTAATTTTACACGATAAATTTTTACTAATATTTGCTTGTCTTCAATTTTATATTAATTGAAGGATCTAAGTTTTAATAAAATAACTTTTTTGTGGAAACCATACAACACTCCTCCCCCACAAAGTTTTTAAATGACTTTTTCTGAAATAAGTTCCCAATAAAATTGGTAGGTCTCTGTATTCATAGTTAGTGTAACAAATTCAATGAAATCTGTCGCTATTTTTTTTTTTTTAGATGAAATCGTAGAAAACTGAAATAACTTCATTAAAACACACTTCCGGGAAAGCAATTTTCTTCAAATACAGAATTTTGACATTTTACTTTCTCTTACTGCTAGTAAGAGAAAGTATTGTAATCGTGTGAAATTTTGGATATTGATTTTTCACTGGAATATCCGTTTTGAGGTCCCTGAGTCCCATAAAGTGGTTTTTAGCAAATGGTCTGAGTGTGTGTGTTTTGTATGTACGAGGTGTGTAAATTAAGTAATGAGACTGATTTTTTATCTTTTTTTTTATTCAAATAAAATTACAATTCAACATTGTCCTACAACCAACAAAATCCAACAATGTTGCTGAAGACGATTCTTCCATTCGTCATAGCAGTGCTGGAACTCGGATACTGGAATAGACTTCAGTTGGTCGGTTACGGCAGTTTGAATATTCTCCAATGTTCCAAAATGACGTCCCTTGAGGTGATTCTTCAATTTGGGGAACAAAAAAAAAGTCACATGGACTCAAGTCGGGTGAATAAGGAGGCTGAGGAGCCACAGGAATGTTATTATTGGCCAAATACTCATTAATAGAAATCGCGGTGTGACACGGAGCATTGTCGTGATGCAACACCCACTTGTTTTTGATGTTTGGTCTCACACGGATGACTCTTTTTCGAAGTCTCTCAAGAACTTCTCGGTAAAAATGTTGGTTTACCATTTGGCATTAAGGCACAAATTCATTGTGAACGATTCCTTGGCTATCAAAAAAGCAAATCAGCATGCATTTGATTTTTGACTTGCTCATTTTTGCTTTTTTTGGCCTTGGAGAGGTTGAAGTTGCCACTGCATGCTCTGACGCTTAGTTTCTGGGTCATACTCAAACACCCAAGACTCGTCTCCTGTAATAACACGTTCCAAAAAATTGGGATCGTTTTCAACTTTCTGATGTCTTTTTGCTCTTGTGAAAGATTTTTCGGGACCATTTTTGCACAAATTTTTCTCATCCCCAATTCATTAGTCAAAATTTGATGAACGGTTGTGTGAGTCAAATTCAACTCTTCGCCGATCATTCGGACTGTCAAACGACGATCTGAACGCACGAGATCGCGGATTCTGCCAACATTTTCGTCGGTTCTTGAAGATGAAGGCCTTCCGCTGCGAGGATCGTCTTCAATTGATTCCCTTCCTTCTGCAAACGACTTAAACCACCTAAAAACCTGTGCTCTCGACAAAACATTGTCTCCATAGGCCTGGCACAGTTTTTCAAACGTTTCCGTTGCACTGTGCCCAAATCTGAAGCAAAACCTGATAGCACAACGTTGCTCGTAATTGATGTCACTCATTTTTAAAACGCACTGAAAAAACCTTGCTCAAAAAAAAAAGTCACTACGGACAGTGCAACAACTCTAGCATTTTCAAATTTGCACTGGACGTGTATCAGATGTTTACTTGCCCTACCATGCATGCGCCGCGTCTCCAGTGTTGCCAGATCGAACACTAGAAAATCAGTCTCATTACTTAATTTACACACCTCGTATATAGTTCAAACTTGATATTCCGTTTAGGTATCACCATGGGATCTGACTGTGGGTCATCTGTCAAAAGTCCTCAACCGGAAGTACCCCACTTTACTAGTTGTTTTTTCCGTTTTTGAGATTTTCTCAAAAATGGCTCCAAAGATCTTCTTCAAACTTACTACATCAACAACACATACAAAGAGCTACAACTTTTATTTGTAACATTTTTCCGGAAAAATTCATTTAAGGGCACTTTTGGGGGAGGGGGTGGGGTTAGGTTTTTATCTTAACTGCTATTCCAGTTTATTAGACAACTCTGTCATCTAAAGAATGTTAATTAGAATTAAAATATGTTGTTGAAATTCCGAATTTAAAAAAAAAAAATCGGATAACCGGAAGTGCGTTGGTTTTAACACTTTACTAAATGATTTTTTTCACTTTTTCGCAATTTTCACAAAAATGGCTCCGACGATTTTCTTGAAACTTCTTATATAAACTAAACATGCTATGATCTACATCTTTTATTTAGAACATTTCTGTGGGAAAATTCATTTAAGGGTACTTTTAGGGGAAGGGTGGTGTTACAGCTTCCTCTAAAGTGGTATCATAAGTTGATTATACAATTCTATCATCCAAACAAAATTAATTAGAAATAAATAGATGGCCAAAATTCCAAGTTTTAAGAACATTAGTAAACCGGAAGTGTGCTTTTACTGAACAGTTTTTTCAGTTTTCCACGAATTTCATTATATTTGGTACACAAACTATAACCTTTGACAATTATAATTTTGAGAACAGGAGTAAGAGAAAGTTGTGTGAGTGTTTCACTCCAGATTTTTTTTATTCTATTCAATATTATTTATATAATAGACTTGTATAATAATGTGAAATAGCACTTTAGAGGCAAACATAACCTCGCCGCCCTCTTCCTAAAACCATCTTAAATGAATCTTTCCGAAAAAGTTACAAATAATAGTTGTAGCTCTTTGTATGTGTAGACGGTTAAGAGAAAGTCTCAGAAAACTGAAAAACTGTTCAGTAGAAATGTACTTTTTGGTCAACCAATTTTTCTTCAGAGTTGGAATGTTGGCAACATATTTAATTCTATTTGATATTATTACGATGATACAATTATATAATAAATTAGAGGAAATTATAAGCCAATCCCTCCTGGAAAATCTGCTTATTTATTTATTATTAGACCGGGAGCTTGGCGGCATGAGACCTAAGCCTATATGGCTTTTATCCCCCCGATGCTCCCCATATCATCCCCTTAAATAGTCTCCTCCAGTAGCCTACTGGTCACTCTACAATATCTTTTAACTCCAACTCGCCCAAGCAATCTGCGAGAGTGGTGCCCTCCCAAATACGCTAAACCTAGCACCAGCGAAACGGGGGCACTGACATAGATAGTGATACACCGTTACCCTGATTCCGTCATCGCAATTTTGACAAGTGGGACTAGACGTCCTCCCTATGTTAAACAAGTGACTAGACATCCAGGTGTGTCCAGTCACTACCCCCACCAAGGTCCTCAGACCTGTCCCGCTGAGAGATAGCAGATAAGCCGAAACTCCCTGCTTAATTCCTTTTATAAATCTTTTAGCTTGGAGGCACCTCTGCGTGTTCCCCCAGCATTTCTCCAAGACTCTCGTCTCCCAAAGTCTCCCAAAATCTTCCAAAGCTGCTTAAATCAAGCATATTTATATTTCAAATAAAAGTTGTACTTCTTTATATATAGTTCTTTATAGTGTATATGTATATCTAGTGAAAAACGTTTAACACGAAACTGAGGGACCGAAATAATTTTTTCGTGTTAAAAAATGCATGCCAAAATGCTCACCAATATTTTCAATGACGTGAAATTTTATTAATTCGTTTTCCTGCTAAAATTTACACTTTTATGTACATATATTAACTGTCTATACTTGCATATATATGCGTTATTGTGTAGGGACAATATACAGGGTGTAACAGCAACCTCTGGCAATAATTCGGGATATGGTTTGTCACTTTATTTGGAATAAAAAATTTTTATAAACCACGGTCCGATTCGTTCGCCTTCAAAAGTTATTCTTCATTTTAGAAAATTTTCATTTTCCTACTTTTTCTCATATAATTGATTATATCTCAAAAAGTTTTTAACATAAATCATATTCAATTACATCTTTGGAAAGAGCATTAAATTTCCTATGAGAAACAGAAGTTTTATTTTAATTGAATTAATTATAAGGTTTTTCAGAGACATTAAACTCAACTCTACAGCGCTTCGACTGTTAAAAACCACTTTTCAATAGTATTTTCTTATAAATTTCTTTAAGGCTAGGTACGGTCCGGTTACAGAAAAAATATCTACATTACACCAGCTTTCCAACGATAACAATATCGTGGGGTTTCTTTCTGGTTTTCTTAAAGAAAATGCGAAATAAATGTAAAAAAAACACAAAAGAAAATTGAGAGCTGTTACAAAAATATCACAAGATTAATTCATAATCCTGTAATGAACTTTGGAATTGTTATCTCACGATAGAAATTCGTCTAATTCTAATAAACAGAAACATTTAGTCGTGATTTAGCTGGTCATATATTCAAAATGCCGGATTTCTTTGTCATAGAATAGCGAGATGTGGTTTTTATTTGTGGGTTTTGTAACGGCAGCGCGGAAGCTGCAGCTGAGTATGCTAGCCGTCGGCCTAACAGGAAACCATATAAGCAGCATATATAATGCGTTATTGTGTAGGGACAATATACAGGGTGTAACAGCAACCTCTGGCAATAATTCGGGATATGGTTTGTCACTTTATTTGGAACAAAAAATTTCTAATAAACCACGGTCCGGTTCGTTCGCCTTCAAAAGTTATTCTTCATTTTAGAAAATTTTCATTTTCCTACTTTTTCTCATATAATTGATTATATCTCAAAAAGTTTTTAACATAAATCATATTCAATTACATCTTTGGAAAGAGCATTAAATTTCCTATGAGAAACAGAAGTTTTATTTTAATTGAATTAATTATAAGGTTTTTCAGAGACATTAAACTCAACTCTACAGCGCTTCGACTGTTACAAACCACTATTCAATAGTATTTTCTTATAAATTTCTTTAAGGCTAGCGTACGGTCCGGTTACAGAAAAATATCTACATTTCACCAGCTTTCCAACGATAATAATATCATGGGGTTTCTTATTGTTTTCTTAAAGAAAATGCGAAATAAATGTAAAAAAAACCACAAAATGAAAATTGAGAGCTGTTACAAAAATATCACAAGATTAATTCATAATCCTGTAATGAACTTTGGAATTGTTATCTCACGATAGAAATTCGTCCAATTCTAATAAACTGAAACATTTAGTCGTGATTTAGCTGGTCATACATTCAAAATGCCGGAGATCTTTGTCGTATAAGCAGCGTATTAAAGACTAGGCAAACCGGTTCTGTGAGAATAAACTACCGAGGAAACTAATCGTTCTGACGACGTTCTGGTTGCACGGGGATTCTCGTCACTCCAATAGTGCATGTTGCGGGTGTTTAAAGAACCATTTCGATTAAACGTCGCCTCATCGGTCCACAAAATGTTTTGGGGAAACGACGATTCTGGGCTGTTTGTTGTAGCAGCCAAATACAGAATCGAGTACGACAGGCGTAATCACGTTCTAGCAAATACTGTACTTGCTGCACGTGATACAGATATCTACCATCCCGTCGAAGATACCTGTGCACCGTCTGATGTGACAAACCTAGCGAGAATGGCACTCTGCGTGTGCTAAGGGTAGAATCGTCATCAAACACATTCAAGATGCGTTGACATGAATTTTCGTAAGAACGATCAAGTTTCTTCGGTAGTTTATTCTCATAGAACCGGTTTCCCCTATCTTTAATACGCTGCTTATATGGTTTCCTGTTAGGCCGACGGCTAGCATACTCAGCTGCAGCTTCCGCGCTGCCGTTACAAAACCCACAAATAAAGACCACATCTCGCTATTCTATGACAAAGAAATCCGGCATTTTGAATATATGACCAGCTAAATCACGACTAAATGTTTCTGTTTATTAGAATTAGACGAATTTCTATCGTGAGATAACAATTCCAAAGTTCATTACAGGATTATGAATTAATCTTGTGATATTTTTGTAACAGCTCTCAATTTTCTTTTGTGTTTTTTTTACATTTATTTCGCATTTTCTTTAAGAAAACCAGAAAGAAACCCGCACGATATTGTTATCGTTGGAAAGCTGGTGTAATGTAGATATTTTTTCTGTAACCGGACCGTACCTAGCCTTAAAGAAATTTATAAGAAAATACTATTGAAAAGTGGTTTTTAACAGTCGAAGCGCTGTAGAGTTGAGTTTAATGTCTCTGAAAAACCTTATAATTAATTCAATTAAAATAAAACTTCTGTTTCTCATAGGAAATTTAATGCTCTTTCCAAAGATGTAATTGAATATGATTTATGTTAAAAACTTTTTGAGATATAATCAATTATATGAGAAAAAGTAGGAAAATGAAAATTTTCTAAAATGAAGAATAACTTTTGAAGGCGAACGAATCGGACCGTGGTTTATAAAAATTTTTTATTCCAAATAAAGTGACAAACCATATCCCGAATTATTGCCAGAGGTTGCTGTTACACCCTGTATATTGTCCCTACACAATAACGCATTATATATGCTGCTTATATGGTTTCCTGTTAGGCCGACGGCTAGCATACTCAGCTGCAGCTTCCGCGCTGCCGTTACAAAACCCACAAATAAAAACCACATCTCGCTATTCTATGACAAAGAAATCCGGCATTTTGAATATATGACCAGCTAAATCACGACTAAATGTTTCTGTTTATTAGAATTAGACGAATTTCTATCGTGAGATAACAATTCCAAAGTTCATTACAGGATTATGAATTAATCTTGTGATATTTTTGTAACAGCTCTCAATTTTCATTTTGTGTTTTTTTTACATTTATTTCGCATTTTCTTTAAGAAAACAAGAAAGAAACCCCACGATATTATTATCGTTGGAAAGCTGGTGAAATGTAGATATTTTTTCTGTAACCGGACCGTACGCTAGCCTTAAAGAAATTTATAAGAAAATACTATTGAAAAGTGGTTTTTAACAGTCGAAGCGCTGTAGAGTTGAGTTTAATGTCTCTGAAAAACCTTATAATTAATTCAATTAAAATAAAACTTCTGTTTCTTATAGGAAATTTAATGCTCTTTCCAAAGATGTAATTGAATATGATTTATGTTAAAAACTTTTTGAGATATAATCAATTTTATGAGAAAAAGTAGGAAAATTGAAAATTTTCCAAAATGAATAATAAGTTTTGAAGGCGAACGAATCGGACCATGGTTTATTAGAAATTTTTTATTCCAAATAAAGTGAAAAACCATATGCCGAAGTATTGTCAGAGGTTGCTGTTACACCCTATATTGTCCAACACATCATATTAGATACATAAATAAGTATATGTACATATATATGTATTCAATAAAAGACATGTAAAAAAATTATTGTTTTTTTTGGAAAAAAAATTGATCTTTTTTTTTAGCAGTGTCTTTTTCAACATCAAATTGTTGGATATCGTTCATAATGCATGCGCATAATTTTCATGATTTCCGCATTTCTGTTGCGGAAATTCACCAATTTCGACACACAATTCACCGATTTCGACACAGACATCACCGAATTCGAAAATTAAATGACCAGTAAATTGAAATGTTTTGACAATGGCAGTGCCTTTTCCTACCAAAAGTCAAGCGGTAATGTAGCAACAATGGCAGGCATTGTTTATTTTGTTCGGTTAACGAAAAAAAACAAACAAAATAAGCCAAAAAATCTGGGTGACGATGTGACTGCAGAAAGGAAGGTATATTCTGTTTGTCCGAGAAGCGAAAACTTTTTGTGTTAAGCGATTTTTGTTTCGTGTTAAATAAAAAAAATAAAAAAAATGTATGAAATTACATAGTATTTTGTCGGGACCGCAGTATTATTTCTTGTTAACCGATTTTTCACGTTAAGCGTTTTTCACTATATATATATATATATATATATATATTCACATAGACCATTTTCTACACACGGACATCAAAACATGTATTTCCGGTGTAAACTCAATTTAAAAAAAAAAATGTGTTGCTTTAGAATTAGATGCAACACTACCCTGAAGAAGGCTATTATAATATGGTCGACACGTTGTTTTACAACAAACCACTCAAAGCGAAGTCCCTAGTGTTTTGTATGAAAATGGCCACGGTTTTGACTTGTAGTTTTGACTCTTTAAAGACTGTTTATGGCCTGATTTATATTATAAATTGGAGACCCGAATATCTGGGTCTCCCACTTTGGGAAATTTGGAGAAGCTTGGTTTAAACTAGTAGATATGTCAAAGCGCTGGCGTCGCTTAGGGCATGCGTCTGCAAACCTTTTGCTGTTAATCGATCTGGGTTTAACATAGCAGTATTGTTTCAACTTTAGAGGCGAAACAATCTATCACAGACTAGAATTCTATTGTAATATGAGCAAAACGTCGGTTTACAACAAACTACTGACACTGTCTCAACCCAAAGATCTAAGCGTTTTACTTGACAATGACCGCAGAAGTCGCAGAAGATTATAGCCACGCGTGTCTTCTTCTCGGTAACTTTTGATAAATTTTATATAAAATGAGAAATTTTCTTTCAACTTTAAATGAGAGTGATGGTGGGGGAAGACAATAACCTACCCAGGCAGGTAGTTCAGAAGAGAGCGCGAATTGAAAGAAACCCTATATAACATTTTCAAATTTAACATCACAAATTCCACTGGACTATCTTAAAAGATTTTTTTCGGAAAAATGTAACAAATACAAATTACAGATTTTATATCTATGCACATGAAACAAGGGTGCATCCAAAAATTGAATGCCATCAAAGTTGTGAAAGGTACTGCATGGGGAATCGATCGCCACAACTTATTAAATTTTTATAAAGCTTTTGTTCATAGCAGTCTAGATTACGGTAGTATAATTTACGGGTCTGCAAGAGACTCGGTATTCAAAATAATAAATACTATCCATAACGAGGGTTTGCGCATGTCACTCGGAGCTCTGTGAACAAGCCCAATAGAAAGTATTCTAGCTGAAAGTGGAGAACCAGCACTGCAAGTTAGAAGGGACATCCTGATGTGTAACTATGTGGCAAGGTTTTTGCCGTTAAAAAAATCATGTCGCCTATGAAGTCATTTACAATCCTCAATTTGAACAATTATATGCTAGGACAAATATAAGCACTTTACCTTTGGGCATAAGTTTTAAAAATTTCTGTTTGCTAAACAATATATCCATTCCCATGCCTGTATGTTCGATCTCTCCAAAAATAAAACCTTGGACCACTGAATGGGCTTAAGTTTGACGGCACACTAGGTAAATATATTAAAAGTAAAACTCCGAACTACGACAGGAACCTTCTACAAGAGCGACTACTGCTTAAATATAAAAATTATATTAAAATATTCACCGACGGGTCAAAGACGATAAATGGAGTAGGAGCAGCTTTCGTCGTGAATGAGAGGCTGCACAACTTCCCATTAAGCAATATCTCAAGCATATCTACAGCCGAGTTATTCGCTGTGTACGCTTTGTACTGTTATTTGCTGTAATATGTTCTAGGGCTTTCCTAGAAATATATTATTTGCTCCGATTCAAGGAGCTCACTGGACATGATAGGCAATCGGGACTCCGGTAGTTTGTTGATTCAGTGCATACATACGCTCTTGGAACTATGCCTGCGAGAAAATAAAGAAGTCTCCTTTATTTGGATTCAAAGTCATGTGGGGATAAGAGATAACGAATCTGCCGACAAAGCAGCTAAAGAAGCGGCATCAGTGTCTTGTAGAGACGAACGGGTCCTGCAGTCGATTGGAAAGCTTTTCTAAAAAACAAAATCTTTCCTACTGGGAAAATGATTGGCAATCAGTGCAGCTATCAAATAAACTAAGGAATATCAAGAGTACCACAAAGAAATGGTCAACCTCAAATCGAGAGTCTCGGCGAGAAGAAGTTGTCCTAGCGAGAATGAGACTCGGTCACACCATGTTGACACACAGCCACATATTCCGAAGAGAACCTAAGCCGGTATGCAGCGCTTGCAATACGACATTAACGATCCCGCATATTCTATTGGAATGTATGAAATATGTAAACGCGCGGGGAAAGGTAAATTTGCCGACCATTCTTACAGATGTATTAGGAGACAATGAAGGCAATATCAATAAGACTTTCGAATATCTTAGGGAGGTTCATCTATTTCATTTGTTGTGAAACTAGCTGTACATATGTATGTGTTTAGTTATTTGCTGGTGTCTTGTGTATAGGTATTTGTTTTTATAAGTGATATAAGGGAGTAGAGGAATATGATTAGGACCTAGATTGTGGGTTTGCTGTAGAAATTGTTAGACTGGTGGGTATGGATATGCCTCCCGGATGAGTGCTTACAAATTAGAAACAGGTGCAAAGGACCATAGCTGTTGTGCACCTTAGAAAAAATCCAGAAAAAAAAAACCTATCTATGCACTGTGCAGTTACCATTCCAAGTTAATCTAGTATATAATGAAAATGGGGGGGAAATGTTTTCAGTGATACAATTCACCATGGTAATATACAAACTGGGTTTAAATTTTAGCCTACTTGAAATTAATACTGAGTTCAGAAGTGTAACAAAACCATAAAAAAAAAAAAAAAATCAACATTTTTTTTAAATGACTCAATTTATTTTTGAAACATATTTTTGTTCCATATAAATTTTCTATATAATTAAAATGGAAAATATAGAATTAGCTATGCAGTGACAGATAAATGCATAAATTTGTGTGTATATTAGAATAAAATAAATAATAAATCAAATCAGCATAACATTAATAAACGATTATTATCAATTTCACATTTATAAAAATTAAAAAAAAAAAATAAAATAAAATAAAAATAAAGTAAACAAATAAAAAACTGAATCTAAGGTGGGACGTTCTGTGTGGATTACAGAACGCTTTCCCACGGTATAAGCAGGTCGTAATAATAATTTGGCGAGACTCAAGGCTTGCTTAGTCAAGCTAAAGAAGAAAGAAATTGTAATAGAACAGGTGTAGTAAAGGCGGTGGTTTCAGAAGAAGAAGGGAGTGGTGTATCAGTCTTTTAGGCGCCACTGCTTTAGCTGGACAAGCGACTTCGTCAATATGGCTGCGCGAACTTAAATATATATTGTCCATAATTATTGAATTATCTACTTAATAAATTTTATTTAACATCATGATTTT
Organism: Triatoma infestans; assembly: GCA_011037195.1. Lineage (NCBI taxonomy): Eukaryota > Metazoa > Arthropoda > Insecta > Hemiptera > Reduviidae > Triatoma > Triatoma infestans. The sequence goes on along the minus strand of JAAEAF010006128.1, from coordinate 47,160 downwards.
TCGTTCTATTCTGGAAATTAAATTAGCTCAAAGATTAAATTGGGAAAGTTGTTAGCTCTAAGATTTTGGTTTTCTTGTTGCACTTCCGGTTTTACGATTTTATTCAAACTGGATATTTTTGCAATGCTTTTAATGTATCTTAAATAAAGTTTTTTAATTTTTACTTTCTCTTACTCCTAGTAAGAGGAAGTATTGTTATCGTGTGAAATTTTCGATATTGAGTTTTCACCGGAAATATCCATTTTGAGGTCATCTGAGTCCAAAAAAGTAGTTTTTAGCAAATGGTCTGTGTGTGCGTCTGTGTGAACAGCATAGCTTAAAAAACGAAAAACCCGTAGAAAGTTGAAACCTAATATTCCATTTAGGGGGGGAATTAGGTTTACATCTAAAGTGCTATTTCAGTTTATTAAACAATTCTATCATCTAAATAATGGTAATTAGAATTGAATATATTGTCGAAATTCCGAGTTTCGAAAAAAAACGGATTACCGGAAGTGGTTTTTACATTACCACTTTACTAAATGATTTTTTTTTTTTCACTTTTTTGCGATTTTGTCAAAAATGTCTTCAATGATTTTCTTGAAACTTCCTATATAAACTATACATACAAAGATCTACAACTTTTATTTAAAACATTTCTCTGGGAAAATTCATTTAAGGGGACTTTTTGGAGGAGGGTGGGGGTTATGTTTTTCTCTTAAAGTGCTATCATAGATGATTATACAATTCTATCATCCAAACAAACTTAATTAAAAATAAATAAACGGCCAAAATTCTGAGTTTCAAGAAAATTAGTGAACCGGAAGTGCGCTTTTAATGGACAGTTTTTTTCAGTTTTCGTCCGAATTCCCTTAAATTTGGTACGCTAACTATAAAATTTATCAATTATAATTTTGAGAACTGGAGTAAGAGAAAGTTGTGTGAGTGTCTCACAGCTGATTTTATTTTCTAAAGTCGCACTTCCGGTTTTACGATTTCATTCAAATTGGTAATTTTGTTAATGCTTTTAATGTATCTTAAAATATTAGACAAGTGGCAGGACCATATAATGAATTGAAGTGGCATTTTAGACTTAACGTTTCTTATACCTCCCCCCCAGAACAGTTCCAAAAATAAATTTTTCTGGAAAAATGTATCAAATAAAAGTGATAGGCTCTCATTTTTGTCGTTAATCTCAAAGAAACTTATTGGAGTTATTGGTGAAAAAGAATCGCGTCAAATTGGATTGTTAGATTGTTAATGGATTGCTGGCCACATCTACGTGTAAGGAAGGAGTTAGTTCAGTTGTAGCGCGCTGGACTAGCAACGCGGAGGTCCCGGGTTCGAAGCCAGCAGGGCTGCCCATAGATTTTCTCTTCCCAGGAGCCTCTACAACTCACTGTTTTGTCTGTAATGAGACATGAGAGATCACTGCCCGCAGCAAGACTTAAAGAGGACCTTAAGATATGTATTTCCGATGAAAGGTCTATTCGACAATTTAACACGATCGGAAGTTATTCTTTATTAATTAAAGTTATTTTTTATTAATTAAAAAGGTTCTTGTGAGTAATATGACTTTTTTCTCTATCTCACGACGATCTGAGTCTTTTTTTAAATTTCCATAGTTCACCCACCAATATGAAACTTATGCTCAACCATTACTTATGTTTAAAATTTTTTTATTATTGTGAAGAGATTTAGTTGATTAATTTTCCCACAGAGTAGGTTCCGGCCCCGACTAGTAGTGGGGATGCCTCCTTACAGCTTCCTGACGTACTGGAGAACATTTTATTTCTGACTTATGGTCTCCCTAGATTTAGTACCTTCACCACGGCTAAGACCTTCATCTACCCTTAAAAAAAAAAAACAAGATACAGTGGAAGGAATAGGATCTCGAATACAGATTAAGAATTGAAACGGCTCCTTTAGCCACTTTCTACGAGCAGCGGTGGCCAGTGTGGGTCTATTCTATCCCTGAACTCACTGGGGGGGAAATGAAACTGGAAAGCGCATCTTAATCGTTTTGACAACGACAAGAATAACTGTGATGCTCAATTAATGCATGTCTAGTGGTAAATGAGATTTAAGAAGACCATTAAAAAGATGTAGTAGAAAAATTGTCAAGACGGAACTAACCTGTTGCCTAAGTGAGCTCTGCCAAGAAGAAGAATTAATATTAGAGGAAGGGTGGGGCTTGTTGTCACAAATTTCAGTTAACATTTTTTAATTGCTGTATGTTGCACTAAAAATTGCTGAAAATTGATTAATTTGTTGTCTCATTTATTTCTACTAATTATATATATTTTGGAAATTTTCCAAAATGAAGTAACATTTAAATAATTCAAAGACTATTAAAATGGCCATACTGTAACAACGTGCCCTTCGGTGGGGCTTGTTGTTACAAGCGAAGGATATAAAATACATATTTGGGTATTTATTTTAAGGAAATAAAACTGAAATATGTTCAATAAACAAATTATCAGATCTTTATTTTAATAATAATAGCAGCTTGATTATGATCTAAACATGGATTATTACAAACTTAAATGCTTGAACATTCATTCTCTTTCTATTCACTGACACTACCCTTAGTCCGAGTCACAATTGTGGGAAATATAACTAGGGTCATTTTTAACACATTTTGAATGGGCCCATCTTTTGCTCTGCATGCATTCAATTCAATTTTCTCCCCCTTTGGATTGCGACCATGGTTTTAGACATTTCAGGCACAGCCAGTCCTCAACTTCTTCGCCGGAACTTGATGATGGCAAATTACTTTTTTGATTCTTGTTCGAGCTTTGGAGATACAGAATTTCTTTTTGTTAGAATTGCCAACTTTCTCGTTTTTTTTTTTTGGCTTCATTTCTTTTAAGTTCTGCCGTGATTTGATTTAAGATATGCAGTGGGGCAAGTTGTTACATGTAACAACATGCTCCAACCATGTGTAACAACTAATCCCCACGGACGCTATTTCACTAATTAATTCGTAAACACATAGGTCAAAGAATTCTAGCGCAACCATATTGGATTGAAATTATTGTTAAGGATGTATTATTATTATTATTATTATTCGCAGAAAGGGAGGGCAAACCCTACGCTATCCAAAGCCTCCCAGGGCCCATTAAGCTACCCCTAAAGAATAACAACCACTGGGACTAGAATGAAAATCCAGGCCCAGGTTTTAACCATCTACGTTTCACCACAGACCGAACAAATCGGACCAAAACCTTGAAAGGACACAGCTTAAGATCCTCAACCGATATCCTACTCCGGCCGAAGGTCCTAAACCAAATCTCTTCACAACCCAAATAATTCGTCATCAGATGTATGGGTGTTTCCTCCTCAGTCTCACAAACTCTACAAAAGGGGTCAGGCACGAATCCCATTATATAGAGATGTCTCCTTAAACCGCAATGCCCAGTGAGGAATCCAACCAGATGCCTGAGGGAGGTCCGTGAAAGACATCGGATCCCGCTACTCAAAGCTCCGCCTGGAGACCTCCAATGAGCATCTTAGACTGCCGGCAACCTACTGCACTCATTCATAAGAATAAGTGCTGTGAGGTCATCCATGCCAGGAACCCAGACCAGAAGCATATCCTTTAATGAAGAAAGATCTTCCAGACTTTTAGAACATTCCAACACCAATCTGGAAGTGAAGACACATGAATTAAGCGCCTTCAACGCAGCTTGGCTGTCCGAGCAGATACAAAAACACCTTTTAAATTAGTGTTACGCACCCTCTCATCCAAAATACATCAAAGAATTGCATAAACCTCAGCCTGGTAAACGGTGGCCCACTCACCAAGAGGCGCTACCAAATGATCTCCCGTCTCAAAATAGACGGCAGCCCCAGACCTACCATCCATCCTGGAACCGTCCGTGCAGCATCGGTGATAATTCTCAGGAATCACACCAGACGGACCCAGGGTTAACCAATCTTCCCTAGAAGGCAACCTAATCCTGTAGGAATGACCAAAGACAAAAGTCTTCGAATTCCTATCAGAAGGGAAACCTGTAATGGGAATCCTTAATAAAAGCATCTCACGATAAATGGTAGAATGACCATATCGCTTACCCTGCCAAAAACCTGCCTGTTTAATTCTAAGACCAAGAAGGTCTGTTCTAAACAGGTTTTAGACTTTCATTGCCTGGTTTTTCACCTCCACAAAGAGAGGTGGAATCCCTAACAAAGTCTCCATAGATGCAGTCGGTGTAGTCCGAAACGCACCAGTCACCGCCAGACAAGCCAAACGTTGGATTTCTTCCAACAGCTGCCTAGCGGATGGTGTTTCAATGCGACGCCACCACACCAAAGCCGCATAGTTAAGGATGTATGAATTAACAGCATAAGTATGAAAGCCTTACCTTTAGTAGCTTCACAGCTTTCGGTTTCAATAATAAAACGTAGCTTTCACTACGATATTTCGAGGTAAGTCACGCAATGCCACCATATGCAACAGAATCTTAGCGGGAAATGGTTACAACAAACAACACTCGCATATCTCTCAACTTTGACCACTTAGGAAGTGCTTCTCGCAGCCGATTTTTTAAAAATTACACTGCAACAACATGCCCCTGTAACAACAAGCCCCACCTTCCCCTACATATGTATCATACATAATATTATACCACGTATATATGTTTGAGAATATTTATTAATTACAATTATCGTAATTGCAATAAGGGAATGCCATTAAAATTAGTGTTACAGGCAATTTTTTTCTCTTTTATTTTTAGTGATATATTAATAGCACAACAGTTGTTTTAATCAAACCACCCACCCACTATTATGTAATTAATGGTAATGTAATAAAATTTGTGATGGATGGAGAAACCCATTAAGTTGTTATTGTAAATAACTGTTGCTACCAGAATATGTACATTAGGTAGTAAATGTTTATATATATATATATTACAGTGTAGATTATTGAAACTTAAAATAAGGACTATTGATAATTTAGTTTTGGACTTAATAATCATTCGTTCCTCCATCAGATTACCAATCATCTACAATTAATGTACCTTTTTATTGAAAGAAATTATCTTTGTATGCAAAAATATAATATACCAAACTACCAATTACATAATTATTTCTATTTTTTTATTATTATTTATTTCTTTTTATTTCATTTTTGAACAAGTCTAAATTGAGCTGTATGTACTATTGCAATTTGATTTTTTTATTTAATCAATTTGTAGATTCATTATTTTTTTTTTTTTTTTTTTTGTTATAAGTATCTTGAAATATTATTTTAATTTGAATAATTAACAACTAATTCTTTGGTTAGAAAATATTTTCGGATACTTATTTATTCAATATTTTATTCATAATATAATGTATTAATTAAAAAAGAAACAGTTTAGCAGCTACATAATTCCACCGTTTTAATTCAATTTTCAATAAAAGTATACGGGGAAGAGATTAGCTAAGTGGTTAGCATACTGGACTAGCAATGCGGAGGTCCAGGGTTCGAGTTCAGCTGTGGATGCCCTTAGATTTTTTTTCTTCCTAGGAGCCTCACAGCACACACTGTCCGGTAATGGGATGTTGTCTGTTGACCATACATTTTGATGCACCTTAAATTAAAAAAAAAAAAATAAAAAAAAAAAGTAGATTTTTCATAAATTAAGAATTTTATTTATCCTTGTCTAGTAGAATTACTTTTTTTTTTATATATATAAATAAAACAGCTTCCCGCCAGTTTTCTTTTTTTTGTTATAAGAATCTCTTTTCCAAAAAATATTAAAATAAGAAAATATAAAATTTAAGGAGAAACTATTATAAAATGACCTTTTATAAATATATATATACACTAGCTCACCTGACCACGCTTCGCTGTGGCTCAGTCTAATTTTTAGACTTAACCATGCGTGATTTTGATAATTTGTTTCGATGCTTTGGTATAACCTGTCTACTAATTCTTCTTTTGAATGTACAATATGTCGCAGAAATTAGATGGGAAGGTGATTTTTCCTGTTTCCGGATTTGTAGGAGCAGTGCCGTTACCGAGTTAGAGTAATTGTCTTGAAAATATGGTAGCTGTTGGATCGTTTTGAAGTTGAACTCTCATATTCGTTGTTAAATGATTTTTTTTTTTACTGTGCTCCAAAGAGTTTTGAATATTTCAAGCAGGCATGCAATTCATCAGCTGGTGTTGAGCGAGGTATCACTGGAAGCTTTTGCCTGAACTCACCGGCTAGTAACACCAATGCTCCACCAAATGGAACCTGATTATTTCGCAAGTCTTTCAATGTATGGTCTAATGCTTCCAATGACTTCTTATGAGCTATTGTACACTCATCCCATACAATGATTTTGCACGCCTGAAGAACCTTTCCCATTCCCGATGTTTTAGAAATGTTACATGTTGGGTTTTCTGTGAAGTGCATGTTTAGTGACAGTTTAAGAGCTGAATGCGCTATTCTACCTCCTTCCATCAACGTAGCAGCAATACCTGAAGAAGCAAGTGCTAACGCAATATGGTCGTTTGAACGGATTTTAGCTTGGAATTTCCCTTTTCCTTGGGAACTTCGGAATAGAGGTTTTTATAAGTAGTTGAGAAAGAGGTTCAGAGAGTGAGCCACCATCGCAACGCGTCTGAGTCTGTCTATTTCTGCCAACCTCGCGAAACGCTCGAGGAAGTTTCCGTTTCCGTGGGAACTTCGGAGTAAAAAGTATATATAAACACTTCTATACAGAAATGCAACGTCGTGTAAAAAATTCATGTCAATCCATCGTCTACTTTTCGAGTTTTGCAGCCACAAACATACGGATGCTGAATTTTTATATATATAGATATTTTATTCCATCATTGACATAGAAACCATCCCACTGCAGTAAAATGTTAGTCATAAAAAAGAACAATCTACTAAACGTTCTGATGCAGTCATTAAATTTAAAATCTTTCTTAAAGAAGACTTCAAAAGAAAAGGAAAAGTGAAGACTTACAGTTCAAAGTAGATTTGAGCCGCCTGGATATAATATATACTTCTACATTTGCTATTTGGCTAACTATTAAAACAGATACGGGCAAGAGAATGGCGGTTAGAGATCAGAAGAAATCATCGGTTAGGTATATGAAGGCGTGAAATCTACGTATTTTGAAATGGCGTGTCCGCTAATTAGGAATTTTTCAAAACAACCAGAGAGAATCAACCAAAGAAGCTAAGTAAAATTTATTATTTTAAAATTTAAATAAACAATTACATATATTATATATATTTTTTTTTTTGTTTAAATAAAAAAAAAAAAAGCATACATACTAGGATATGTAAAATTGAAGTTATAACTTCTTGAACTAAACATTTTAATAGCCATAACACATATCAATTCGTTCCAATAGTGAAAAAAAAACAAAACAAAAAACATAACGCAAAAGGTCATGTTTAAGCGTATAAAAACCGACTGGTACACGTATATAATATGGGGACTGCAAAGCAAACTGCCATTATAGGAGTTTAGATTACGTGCGTGCCTCGTTCAATAGTTAGCAGAATATTGGATGGTAGATTTGTTAACAATACTTGACATCTTTACAGTCTATTTGATTTGTTTGATTTCATTATAAATCGCTCTGCTTTTTTTTTTTTTTTTTTTTTTTTTTTTTTTTTTTTTGCTCTTTTATATCTTCTTCTTTTATCTTATCATAATTCAAAACATATTTTCTCTTTTCTGCGAATTAAAATTAAAAAAAAACCCTATAGCGCAACAGTCCGTAAATGGCCACGGCTTATCAGACGGAGTGTTGTATTGGTGGACGTATGGTAAAAGCACGCCGCGCGATTCCCTCGCCGTTTTAATTCCAGCCTTCGCTACCTAGGTGCGCTACCAACTGTTGTAACTTCCCACTGGGTCAACACCGGACTTTATTGCTCTCACGGGAATCAAACCCAGAATTCTCGCAAACAAATGCGAGTGCGCTACCCCCCCCCACTAGACCAACACGTGAGAACATAATCGTATACAATATCCTGTGTGAATTATTAATTGTTCAATAGAATACATATTTCATTTAAACGAATCAGTTCTTTATATCTGATTATTATTTTTTTTTTTAAAGACTTTAGATTTAGTTGAATAACAAAGTCAATACATGCAGACATACATATATATATATATATATATATATATATAGCTATAGGGCTACTGCATATAAGACTACTGCATAATATATGTATGCAGTAGCCTTGACAGTAATATAAAAGTGTTGAGTTATGTTTACAGTAGCCGCCGTAAGGGTTTAGTAGTATATAATAATTTTTTAATATACACCTATGTTATGATAATTCATGCCACTATAAAAACCTCTTTTATCCTATACAGTCATGTGGACCCGGTGGACATTCTGAAAATTTATTACTTTATTTTGGATCATGCAGTTTCATTTGATATCTCTTCTAAGATTTATAAAATTAATTATTCTTTCCATGTGTCTGTTTTTTTAAATTTTATGTCTTTCTTAATATTTGTATTTCAAGCATTCAGACATACTTATTGCTTTAAATAAAAATTTTATAATTAATTATTATTATAATGTTTGGATTTCTCATGTTTTAAGTCACTAATTAGCTTATTATTGGATAAAATTTATGAAGACTGTACGAATCTTAGAAAATGTTTTATTCCTTTCTATATCCTTTGCTTCGTCATCAAATTTGATTTCTGATCTCAATCTAGCGGCATTTTTTAGGGCATGGCTTATATTTTTTTTTACCTTAATTAACTTGTCGATATCGGTGCGTAGCCAAACCTGTGTTGATTTCTTCTTTGAAAGAGTTACAAAATACAAATATTATGACTGTTATTGCACAAAAAGAGATTGAGACATTCTATAACATCCCTTAGCCTAAGTCTCCAAGTTTCCTACTAAGATCATACGTATGGCCGATACACCTACTTAGTGTACAAGATGGACGTTAAAGGTCCAAATCAATGAAAAAAAAGCTTATGCAGTATAGTTGTTAAAGTAGTAAAGATTCCAAGATTATCAAGCAACGAAGAGATATAAAAGAAGCTGAGGAAATAAGTAGAAGACAAGTTTCCTAACTGACAAATTCAGCCAATGGGTAAAACTAGATTCAGCTGTTTAGAAACAAGTTAAGAAAACTAATGAGTTCTATATATTATAATTTTATGATCTTTCAGGCTTCTGTGGCCATTGCGTGCAAAACACCTTGATCTGTTGGGTTTTTTGGAGATCGCGTCAGTGATTTGTAGGCTTGTTCAGGGCAGTATTGTCTTAATTACCAGACTAACATTGGATAGGATCAATGTAAGTAGCTATAAAACAAGTGGTAAGGGTATGGCCTAATTTTATGTCTCCATTTGTACGTAAATGACTGCATGTAGGGGGAACGCTTTTCCAGGCTGTTGGAAGGCGAGATGTAAGTCTCATTTCCCACTGCCTTGTTGCCAAGTAACTTTGTTTTGTACTGGAAAACCGTTTATTTTTACTCTTTCCCAGTGTAGAACATGTCTGCCTCTGCTCAAGCAAAGGAGAGACAAAGAGAAAAAAAACAGAATCAACTTTTTTCCAAACAAAATATGGCTGCAACTTTGTTAACAAAGCATCCAACATCCAATCAAAATTAAATTAGATTAACAAAGAGGTGGCATGTGTCACATTCCACAGCGACTTACACCAGGAGGCCTGTTGAGGATCCTCATTGGTTATAGCACGTCTTCCAGCTTAATCCCTTTTAAGCAGGTCTAGCAAACCTGAAAGCGGCTCTGATATGAAGCTCCTGGCTTCAGGATTACTTATTCTCAACTGAAGAAACCTTATACTCATCATGCCGGCGCACTCACAAAACATGTGTACCGAGGTATCTTCCTTAGCCTTACAGAATCGGCACATCGCGACCACTGTAAATAGTAGCTGGTGCATGTGCCTATTCAGCCTACCATATCTCGTTAGTAGACCCACTATTATCCTTATATCCTTCCAGCTATGATTCAGTAGAACCCTGATTAATTGAGGCAAATGTTTCTTAATAAAGAGTTGCGCCTGCCTCTGTCCTGGTGTTCCCTCGCACTATTGCAAGCACTAATCTTCAATCAAGCCTTTGATGGAAGTTTGAATCAGGCTTCTGGACAAACAGCATAAGGGTTCAGGACCCATGAAAATGTCCTGGAGCTCTCCCTTGCTAGCGCATCCGCTTTTCTTTTTTTTTTTGTCCAGAAATCCTGCATGTAACCATCAGCTTATTTCAGCTACCATCCAAGAAAAAATTAAGCCTCGCCCCACTTAGCTTTAACCAATTTTGGTTCAATTGAAGAAGGCTATTGTAATATTGGCGAAACTTTGGTTTTTATTGAAAAAAAGAAAAAGAAACAACTGCCACTGCCTCAACCTAAGTGTTTAGTTTAGATTTTATTACTCTTCAGTAAGGAAAACCAACTTATCATAGCGATATCTTCGATAGCTTCTGATTTTATAGCCTTATTTCCAACCTCACAATCTATACAGATTTGAAAATTCACTGTATCTTTGTTCTAATCAAAATTCCAAGACCGAAATTTCTGAAAATTGTTTTCATCATTAAATTCTCGTGAAAATACCATCTCCTCCAGGAAACCTAGAAACATAGGCGCTTTTTTCTCCGGTTAAAAGGTTAACAATGTCCAACTAGTATTCACTACGACTCACTAAATTTTTGTTCATCTTTCAGATTTGCCGTGTTTGTTAAAAGAATATCTCCAAAAAAATTGAAAAAATAAAAAATTCAAATCATCCCATTTCTATGTCTATATCTGTAGTTTTTCTAATATCTGTAGGATATTTGCTTTTCATTTAATATTATCTCCTCTACATTACTGTATGATGTATTATGAAATATGTTGTCTTAGACAAAACTAACAAGGTCCTATCAAAACTAGCAACTATACAGTTCTTGATTGTAATGATGATTTGTAAACATAAAAGCAACAGTCATACCCAACCATTACGTTCACAATAATACACATAATTTCTAAAAAACTTTACTGACTCAGCTGTAAATTCTCTATTACTAAAAGATTTATTAAGCTTATCCATTACCATCAACAGTAAAGTATTATGATCGTTATAACGATATAATATATCCAATATGGCTAATGGATGAAATAAATGACCCGTTGCTGGAATTTTCATCGACCTGACAATTACTTTCACCAAACATCTCTTTTGGAAGTATTTTTTTCCACGAATAGATTGGCCACGATTTTCTAGAAACTTTGTGATTTTTAACTAATATTACGTATGTAGATACTATAGCTTTTATCTAAATATTTTTACATTTGCATAGAATGGCGCTAAAAACAAAAATATGTTTCTGATGAAAATTAAAAGAGAAAATTGCACGTATCGCATCAAAAAAGTTTACGTTGACACACGTAAACACAGAACGTAAACACACGGCCACTTTCTCTTACTGCTGTGATTTTTTTAGTTTTTGAGAGATATCATGTCTTCTGTGTGTGTGTGTGTTGGTGTGTATGGGGCAAAATAATGATTAGTTGAATGGTGAATAATGAATGGTGAAGATACAAACTGAGTACTTGCATTTAAATACTTTTGTATTTTAACGATTTACTGAGTCAGGAGATAAGATTTTATAGGTGATAGAGTGACAGAGCCTAGCGTAATGATATTTGGTGATGAATATAGAAAGGTAGCTGATGTGAGTCGCCTGAAGTGTGATATGGTTAATTAAAACTCATGCCTATTCTAACAATGGTTTAGCTAGTAGTGTAGCTAGTTTGGTGAACCTTTCATGATTGATCTTGAGACTTGTAAAAGATGATCTTTACTCTTCAATGTTGATATGAGACAACTAATTGTTAAATCCATATGGTCGGCTTTTTATTCAATTTGTCTTATCGCTAAAGACAGACTTCTAGGTGGGAGATTCGCTGACGAAGTTGAAGCTCATTGATAAGGATGGTGAGCTTGACAAAGGAGGCAATGGCTATGTTCTTTTTAATTTATTGATGACAATCATTGACAGAATTTATTATGGTCAGACAGTATGGAATTGTGACGGAATTTGCCACACAAAAGATGGACTTAATAGTTCCATTCGCAGCCGCATCGAGCCGCATCACTAAGTCTCCATGCGCACGTCAATAGCTCGATGCGGCTGCGAATAGAACTATTAAGTCCACCTTTTGTGTGGCAAATTCCATAACAATTCCATACAATCTGGCCATATTAAACTTTATCAATAAGAAAATGAAGCCAGCTAAAATTTACAGAATATCAGAATAACGTCGGACAAAATATCAGATTTTTTTTTTGAGCGCATTGCTCACCCAACCGCAAACGTAAATACCAGATTTTTTTCCAAGACATCTTGAGTGGACTTTATATAATTATAAAAACCAACAAACAGACTTGATTTTTTTATCTAATTTGTTTTTAGCTGAATCTAATTTTTGAGATATCTAAAATTTATTGACTAGATTTATAAATTAACCGGATTTATTGGAATTTAAAAAATGTTTTTGTGAAATTTGAAATAAAAATAATAATTAACAGAATAAATGAATAATTTCTACTTTATTTCGTTGCAATATCTAAGAGAGAGGAGTTAACTCAATGAACGGAACCGTTCTCTTTGATTTGGTCACCTCTAGTGGAAATCCTATAACGGACGAAACGGTCGTTTTGCACCTGTTGGCTTATGTTTTTATTACATACACACCGTACACAGGTGTTACCTATTAACTACCCGTGCATTTACGTTCTTACTATTTCTCTGAATGGTTTTTGGTATAATTAAGGGAGATTCATTTGTAGGTAGGAAATATTTATGAATGCTGAATGACTAATGTTTGATATAGCAGAAGAATGGCTTCATGTTTCTATTTAATTGACCTAACGTATTTATAATTTAATTATTTATAGTTTTAATTCATCTAACGTCCAATCTTGCTAGAGAGAAACACTTAATTTAAAAAAAAGGAAGTGAGGCTGCTCAACTAAGTTGATTTTGCAAAGAACACAGCGTACCAATCAATCAACTAGGATGTCACAAATGAAAGTAAAATCAAAAGACACAAACATGCACACATTTATAGCGATAGAAGAAAGCAAACACACTTAACTCTACTTAAGCCTAATAAAAAATTATTTGTCACACAATAAATATGGTTTTTTATCATCGCTAGTGAATCAATATGAATGAGCTCACTCAGCGACGTCAATTTGCTCTGGTCGATACCGACCGTGTCAAGAAACCTTGCCGTTCTGTTCGGTATGGTTCCTCTCGAACCAAAACAGAGTTTCCGGACCTGGAACTCTCTATCCCCTAACTTCTGCCTGTACTTCTCCTGCTAGTAGGCGATGTAGTTCTCGTAGATACGACTTTTCTCCATGTCGATCTTCTCTGCCTGATCAGGATCGTTGGAGTCGTATCTAATTATGGGATCCAGGATGTATGCCAGCTTGCTACTCTTCATGAAGTCTAGTATATCTGCATATAGGGTCAACCCTGCATCATCGACAGAAAGTACCTCCCCGTAGCACACATAATCCTTCGTGTCTTCCAGTAGCTCCATGATTGAGCGTTTAACACGGTGGCGCCGACGAGTGACAAGGAGCATTGTGTGTGGACAATTACGAGTACTAAGCACCATTAATGATTTTCAATTAATGGTGTTCCATTCTCCATGGCACATCGGCAGAGAGGTCCAACATCTCCTGATGTCTATGCGGCAACAGCCGTTACTCCACGAAGAAGAGCATAATTGTTACTCAACTTAAGTGAGTTAGTCCAAAATTGATTGCCTTTGGGGTTATCCCCAAGGTGCCGCACAGACGTGATTCGCGCTCATAGTTAAATATTCGTTGGAAAAGAGGATCCTGCACTTTTAATAATCTGTGGGTGATTGACTAGTGCTGCAGAGGCGCCTCCTACTTACGCCTAAGCAGGTCAAGTCTGCGATAACTCGAGCGACGTATAGCGTAACGCTACTTGTGTCAGCGGTCAAATCAAACAAGGCCCTCCCGTCTATACTGTCCAAGAATGCAGGGCAGAGCTTGGTGAGAGGTGATGATTGAAGAGGATAAGTCAGTGCAGGGAACTGGTTGAGGACATTTTTAGCATCAGCATCGGGCTTCAACAAGTTGAAAAAACTTGCAAGTTTATAGAAACTGATGTATTATTTAAGAAATATTTATGTAGAAACTCTACAACAAAACCGGCGCTTATAGCTGTGAGCCAGAGATTAAGGTTAGTCAACTAGACAGAACCTAGACAGTCGTGGTGGTTGGGTCATCAGGATCACTATTCCTCCACTTTCTTATTCTACACTATTCTGGACTACACATGAAAACAAGAAAAAGCCATTGAGGGCGCCTCCAGATGTGGAAGACATCTCGAATGTCTCGACACTGTCCACTAATATAATGATTAATTTAATCGCGAAGTTAGAACTTGAAAATCCTGTTCATTCTTTAAAAAATACAGGGGACTATTTTTTTAATTTAAACTAACATTTCCAGTTTTCTCTTTTTAGACTTGAAAGAGAAAGTAAAAATTGTACATAGATATATATATAAAAAAATAATGCATTTTTATATTTATCCAACAATCATACAAAACTTATTAACAATATTTAAAAAAAAAAGAAAAGGTCAATGTACTAAAACGAATGTTAAATTAAAAAAAAATAAAATAGAAAACCATTAAATATAAATAAAATAAAACAATACAATAAATCATAAAAATGCTAAACCATATTTATTTGCAATTTGGATAAGTGTTAACAACGTATATTGTCTGATTTATGCATGTTTGAAATATACAAACGAGCCGACTTATAAATTCTATCTTGAACAAACACTTAACAGGGTAAAAAAAAAAAGAAAAGAACACTACCACACAGATAAGTTTTAACGTTAAGTACTAAATAATGAGAATTTATGGCCATTTGTTTTTTATTATGTGAAAAATATAAAATCAAAATAAAAAAACTTAATGAGAAGTTCCGGTTACATTACAGAAGCCTGTCATAGTTTAAGATGTGTCATTGCAATTTTTTTTTTGAAGTATTTGTAATGCATTACTTTATTTGTCTTATAAATATGAATGAGCTTAGCTAAATTAAGCTAAAGAAAGCTAAAGAATAAGCTTAGAATGAGCTAAAGAAAGTTATTACTTTCTTTTTTCTACTCCTAGAAAGAGGACGTTTTGAGATTGCATCAAATTTTCGAAATTGAGTTTTCATCGGAAATATATATTTTTTGGGGAAAAATGTTTCTTTGTGTGTGTGTGTGTGTGTGTAAAGGAAGTAATGCTTACTTCGTCAGGCGGACTTAACATCCAACTACTAATTTAAGTGTTATGGACGTTGGCGGGAGCACCTAGTTTGCTATAACTAATTTTTTTTTTTTTTTTTAACGAATATAAAATTTAGTTATTTGCAGGATTCGAACTGTGGACCTCCCACTTACAAGTCCATGCTCATAACCACTACACCAACACCTGCCTCTTTGTGTGTATGGACAAAATATCTCATAAACCAAAAATTGCAGAAAGCACAAACGTAGTATTCCGTTTAGTTATTTCATTGCATCGCACATGAAGGAAAAAAAACCAAGGACCAAGGACCTAGGACCAAGGCTTGCCGTATGGCTTAGCACGCCGCAGATCCCTCGCCGTTTAGTTCTACCTAGAATACCTATAATACCTTCGCTACCTAGGTGCGGTAAGAACTGTAGCTTCCCATTTTTTTCTCATGATGCTGGGTCAACACCTGACTTTGCCCTCACGGGAATCGAACAACCTCTGAATTCTCGCACCAAAGGCGGAGTACGCCTTTATGATTCCTCATTTTTATTATTACTAAAGTAGTTTTATGTCAATACAATTTAATTTTTATTTTATAATTATTTATATCTACATTTCCACATTTTATTTTATTTTTTTCTAAGCAATAATTGGATTTATACAATGTGTTTTAGATTTTCGAACTCTAACATATAACGCTTCTACTTTCTGTAATTTATTTTTTTTAATTGCGTTAATAATTACTTTTTTTATGTTGTTGGGAGAAACTAAATCTTAATTGAATTGATGGGATTGTCAAATCTCTTACGTAGATTTTACATCTTTATAGTACTCTTACAATACTTCGTGCACTACGCCACATACATAAAATTAAGGACAATATAATAAATAGCTACAAACTCCAGGTCAAAGAAAAGTTTTTTGACCAAAAATTGTGAATTCCTTGGAGAAATTTATGTGGGTTATTAACGCCCGAATACAAAAAGGCGGATCTTGCATTTCTGCCCAATGATTTGATAACAATGCATTTGCTTTCTTTGATAACAATGGAATGAAAATGCTGAATTGTTTCTCTAAAACTCACATTAAGTTGTAGCTTAGAGAAGGGATTAGCTCAGTGGTAGCGCGCTGGACTAGCAATGCGGCGGTCCCGTGTTCGAGTCGAGCTGCTGCCCTTGGATTTTTTTCTTCCTAGGAGCCTCTTACAGCTCACTGTCCGGTGATGGACAGTGTTGTCTGTAACGAGAGAACACTGTCCGGAGGCCGGCAGTGTACTGAAAAGGCTCCGAACTTTGGGGTAGCTATATGGGCCCTGAAGGGCTTTGGATAGCATAGGGGCGTGGTCCCTCCCCACAGACAATAAAAAAAAAAGGTTGTAGCTTAAATGAGTTTGATGTGTTTCTTTTTGATTATACAGCCTGTGTACTTAATCATAAATGTAGCTTACACTTAATAATAAATAAATAACCACATTAATTATTTAAAAATGTATATTATGTTAGAAATAATATGCTTTTTCACATTTTTTTATAAAAAAATTTTTATAGCACAATTTGCTAATTTATCAATCTACGAAGGGAATATTAGTAAAAAAATTCTAAACTAGATTTTTCATAGAAATAATTACGATATAAATAATCAGCCAATCACAGTTTAGAAGTGAAGTTATGAAATGTGGGTGTATATTAGGCCAATCAGAAATTTAGAATTATCATGTGGATCACGCCCACAATTGACACCTTCACTTCTACATTGTGATTGGCTAATTATTTTAATGAAAAATCTAGTTTAGAATTGTTTTACTAATATTCCCTTCGTAGGTATTTTATAAGTGATCAAATTATGCTATAAAATTATTTTTAGCTATAAAATTATATCAGTTATTCCTGATATAATATTTACTGTTTTATGTAATTAATGTGAGGTTATAAAGAAAAAAATTCAGAATTTTAATTTTCACTCCATCATTGAAAAAGAAAACAAAACAAAATGAGGGAGAAATGGCAGATCCGCCATCTTGTATTTGGCCGTTTGTATTAATGGAACAAAATAAAACTGATGTTGAACTAAACACCCAATAAAAATTTCTTCAAGTAATTCATAATATTTCATAGACCTGAATTTTTTGTTATACATTATATTAATTTTATGTATGTGGCGCTAAGCACAAAGTATTGATAGAACAATATAAAAATTGAAATCTACGCATGGTCTAATTCAACCAAAATCTAGTTCCACGAAACAATATAAAAACAATTATTCCTCTTACTAGGAGTAAGAGAAAGTAAAAAAGGAATCGAAGTAATTGTTAGTTCTGTTAAACAAATAAATTATAATAAGAAGAAGCGTAATTATATTAGAGTTCGAAAAACTACCGACTATGTAAGTATGTAGGTAAATGGGAGTAAGAGAAAGGCTTGTGAGTGTTGCACACCAGATTTTTTTTTTGTTAATTTTTAGTGAAACTCAACCATGGTTTGTTGAAGGCAATTTTTTTTTTTTTTTTTTTTTTAACAGATATATAGTGCTGAATCACCTGCCCTAACGTATTTTTCTAACTCATCCGAGGAACCCTTCTGTTTTTCTACGCTATGGTCAGTGACTTCTTGAACATGTGGCTTGTAAATTTAATCACTTTTATACATTATATATAATTAAGATATAGATTTGGAGAGCACCTGTCTTCACTATTAGGTGGAACATCTATTGCAGATTTTTGCAACTGATAAAGAAAACAAGAAATAATGGCATAATTCAAACAAAAGAGTTTAATAAAAATAATAAATATTGCAACTAAAATTGTTTCAATATTTTGAATAACAAATAGCAACTGTGAATGAATATCGAATATTAAATCATTTAGACATTTTTTTTATAAATAATTATTTAGTCTTAAATCATTGTGCCGATGTAAACATAGTTTATAGTTCACTTAATTTTTTTTGTTTATTTAATTTAACGGGTCCCGACTTCCGTGGTCATTAACGCCTAAATTCCTTCCCTTGTTCACTTAATTGAATTTTAATTAATAACATGACATTTAGAAATATTTTTCATTTATGAAATAAAATTCGTCAGTTTATTTTGGATTGTGTATATCTTTTCTTTTCAATATTAATTATTACTTTATATATTTACTTTTAATATAATATTAATTACGTATAAAATGTTTAAGTCTATTACATTGGGATTTAAGATCTGCTGATTTGATCTATACTATATTTAAGAAATATATATAAATGCTCCCTGTTCTTGGCTACGCCCAGTTATGCAGGGTGTCCCAAAGTATATGGATAACAATTTTTTCTCGGAAACTAAGATAGCTAGAAAAAAACTAAAAAATACGTGTCCCCGTAGTTTTTTGTTAGAAAACCAAATTTAATTTGCAAATTTTTTTTTGGTGCTTCCAGAAACGAGATACAGGCACCAACTTCATTTTTTTCAAATGGGGAGGTGTGGTTTTTATTTAAGAAATAGATTCCTCTATTTTTTGTAAGAAAAATTTACTTGAACACAGGTTTTTACTTTCTCTTACTCTAGTAAGGAAGAGGAAGTATTGTAATCGTGTCAAATTTTCGCTATCGAGTTTTACCGGAAAATACCGTTGAGGTCCCCTTCCCCCCTGAGTCCAAAAAAAGTGGTTTTTTACCGACTGCCTGTATGTGTGTGTGTGTGTGTGTGTGTGTGTGTGTGTCTGTGTGTGTGTATGTATGTATGTGAACAGCATAGCTCAAAAACGAAAAATCGTAGAAAGTTCAAACTTGATATTACGTTTAGGTATCACCATGGGATCGACGGTGCGTTATGTGTCAATATTCCTCAACCGGAAGTACCACTTTACTAGTTTTTTTTTTACGTTTTTGCAATTTTCTCAAAAATGGCTCCGAAGATTTTCTTTAAACTTGTTATATCAAATACACATACAAAGAGCTACAACTTTTATTTGAAACAATTTCTCCAGGAAAATTTCATTTAAAAGGGATTCTGGGGGGATGGGTGGGGTTAGGTGTTAATCTTAACTGCTGTTTCCGTTATTAGACAATTCTGTTAATCTAAATAATGTTAAATTAGGGAATTTTTAAATTATGTTGTTGAATGAAATTCCGGAGGTTGGAAAAAAAAATAGATAAACCGGGAAGTGCGTTACTTGAAATATAATTTTCGTATCTTGGCTATTTTCTCGCGAAAATGGCTCCAACGATTTTCTTTACAACCAAGCGTTTTGTTAAACTATACCTATAGGAAGAGCTACAACTTTTATTTGAAACTTTTCCCCTGATAAATTCATTTAAGGGGACTTTTGGGGGAGGGGGGTTATGTTTTTCTTTAAAATGCTATCACAGTTGATTATACAATTCTGTCATCCAAATTGAAATAACTAGAAATTAATATATGACCCAAATTCCGAGTTTCAAGGAAATTAGTAAACCGGACAGTTTTACTGGACAGTGTTTTCACTTTTCGACGAATTTCATTAAATTTGGTACACTAACTATAAAATTTGTCAATTATAATTTTGAGTACTGGAGTAAGAGAAAGTTGTGTGAGTGTTTCACACCAGATTTTTTTTTGAGCGATATTTTACAAGTTATGAATGAAAACATGATTCCTATAAGAAATTTCAAAATGATATTATAACGGTTTTTTGATTGAATAAGAAGAAAAGTACTATTTTATTATAAATTTTACTCCTCATTAATTACAGATCTTGCTGGAACTGGCCTCCACCATTAGAGAGGTATTTCTTTGGTCGTAAGGTACAATTGGCAGGAAAAAGCATGTGTATGCATCTTCAAATGGTGTGGGCCAGTTCGAGCTTCAAGGAAGCTTGGCCTAGAAGATGATGGCATATGCAGATTCTGTGGAGAAATGGAGGAAACTCCGATACATCTCCTCACGGACTGTGATGCCGTCATTCAAAGAAGATTCAGTAGTATCGGCAACAAGGAAAAGTAAAAATGGTAAACTTGTCAATGAATATTGTGAGAAATGCAGTAAATTAAAAGTCATGTGAATGACTTCATCAGATGTTGTTTACGTTCACTAATAATACAAGCTTCTCTCAGTAAGTGCTTCCTTATTGTATTACTAAACGAAATTACTGCTATCCTTTTATACTACAGCGTAAGAAGGCAAGTTTTTGTACAGTATTTTAATAATATGTTCCCCCGAAATATTGATTAGTATCCTCCCCCGAAATATTGACCATTAAAACTCGTTCTAGTGTACTTTTTTTTCTTATTCTAGTCTTCACAAATGACGGGACACCCCTGAAGGTCCAAAAAAGCCTTGAGGAAAAGGTTGATTAGGAATTGATTGGGGTTGGAGAGATAGAGAGTAAAAAAAAGGGTTACCATACATTACTGGAGCATGAAATAATATATTGATTCATATGCATACGGTAGCCTTAACCAAGAAGCTGCCTTTTAAATAATAGCTATACGTGTTCACATACATGCAGAGCTAAGGAGAAAGAACTGGTAGCAAGCAGCACGTTACGTACTCCTGACTTGCATAATAATTTCAAGAACTGATTGCTCCAAGAAATCATTGGATATCATTTGGATGCTGCTTTCACGTACAACTTTTTTTTTTTTAATTTCTTACGCTTGTATTACCTGCAACATTAACAAGTTCTCGCTTCCTTACATATTTATTAAAAAACTTAGCTGCAAGTTCCGCCTCTAAAGATTTTATATTGTTTAAGTTTGTGCGCGTATGAAGCAATATGTGTCGGATTAGGCAATATTTTTCTTATTAAATTCTTGTTTTAAATAACATTAGTTTACTATGTAAACCGAACTCACTTAGATAGAATCGTTTAGAGGGAGAATGTAGAGATCGAAATTATCAAAGGAATTGATTTTGTTGTTATCAGGAGTACGAACGAGGTCGTATAAAAAAATTCCGAGACTGACCCTTTTTATTTAAATGATTCAAATTTGGCCATCATCTTCCTCAACGTAGTCCCTTTTGCATAAATGCATTTTACACCAATGCCAGCGCGATTTCCACTGTGAACGCTCCGTGGAAATCCTTTTCTCGAACCGTGCAAAACAATTTCCACGTTTCACATTAGATGACATACACGAAATCAAACCGGCTATCTTTAACCTTTTTTTTCAAATTTCCAAAGTGAGCTAAATTTCTAACAGCGGAAGGAAGAGTCCAGGATCACCAAGATCGAAGAAGGCGGGGACAGGTGAATAGCGGGACAAAGTTCATGGCTCCTTTTTTCGTCATTGTGGAATTGTCTACCGTGAAATTTTTCCCTTCAATGCTGAGTTTTAGCGCAATGTTCTGAGGCGTCTAAAAGAGGACATTTGTCGCAAAAGATCTGAATTGTGACAGCAAGACAATTTGGTGCTCCTTCACTACAGTGCTCCAGTTTTTAGACATGATTTTGGCCCCCTTGTACCGGTCTTCTTTCTCTTTCCAGAATGAAAATAAAGTTGAAAGGTTGCGGGGTTGACTATTAGGTATCATCTAACGTGAAGTGCAGAAGGTGCTTGACAACAAACACTTCGAGACCACGACTTTCAGGGAGCTTTCCAACGAAGGGAGCTCAAATACGAAGTATCACAGAAAGCTGAAACTTGATATTTAGTTTACAAATCACGATGGGACCTGACTGTAAGTTATGTGTCTGAATTCCTGAACCGGAAGTACCACTTTACTAAAAATTTTTTTCACTTTTTTGCGATATTCTCAAAAATAGCTCCTTCAAATTTTTTTAAACTTCGAATATGAACTAAACATATAAAGATCTACAACTTTTACTTATAACATTTCTCTGGGAAAAATTCATTTAAGGGTACTTTTGGGGGAGGGGTGGGGCTAGATTTTCCTCTTAAGTGCTATTTCAGTTTATTATACAATTCTATCATCTAAATAATATTAATAAGAATTAAATATATTGTTGAAATTCCGAATTTGAAAAATCGGATGACCGGAAGTGCGTTTATTTTACCACTTTACTAAATGATTTTTTTCACTTTTTCGCGATTTTCTTAAAGATGGCTCTGACGGTTTTCTTAAAACTTCTTATATAAACTACACTTACAAAGATATGCAACTTTTATTTGTAACGTATCTCTGGGAAAATTCATTTAAGGGCACTTTTAGGGAAGGGGTGGGGTTATGTTTTTCACTAAAGTGCTATCTTATCAGGGGAGGGATTAGCCAAGTGGTTAGCGCGTTGGACTTCCACGTGGAGGTCCCGGGTTGGAGTCCAGTGCTACCCTTAGATTTTTCTTCCTAGGAGCCTCTACAGCTCACTGTTCGGTGATGGACAGTGTTGTCTGTAGCGAGAGAACACTGTCCGGAGGCCGGCAGTGCACTGAGAAGGCTCCGGGCGCTAATGACCATAGATGTAAAAAAAAAAAAAAAAAAAAAAAAAATAAAGTGCTATCATAGTTGATTATACAATTCTACCATCCAAAAAAAATTAATTAAAAATAAATAGGTAGCCAAAATTCCGAGTTTCAAAAAAATTAGTAAACCGGAAGTGCGCTTTTACTGAACAGTTTTTTCAGTTTTCGATAAACTTCATTAAATTTTGGGACACTAACTATAAAATTTGTTAATTAGATATAATTTTGAGAACTGGAGTAAGAGAAAGTTGTGTGAGTGTTTTACACCAGATTTTTTTTTGTTTTTTATTGTTTAGACGTCTGCCTTTTTACTCTCTCTTACACTCAGTAAGGGGAAGTATCGTAATCGTGTCAAATTTTCGATATCGAGTTTTCTCCGGAAATATCCGTTTTAGGTCCCTTAAGTAAAAAAAAAAGTCGTTTTTAGTAATTGGGTCATATGCGTGTGTGTGTGGGGGGGGGGCAGCATATCTCAAAAACTAAAAATTGCAGAATGTTCACCAAAGTATTTCGGTAAAGTGTCACCAAAAAAAACTGAAAATAAGGTTTTCGTAAAATTCATTCATCCGGAAGTACCACTTTACAGAATATTTGTTCAGATTTTTGTGATTTTCTCAAAAATGGCTCCAACGAGTTTCTTTGAACTTAATATATCAACTACACTAATAAAGAGCTACAACTTTTATTTGTAACATTTCTCCAGAAATATTCATTTAAGGCACTTTTTTGGGGTGGGGCGGGGTTATGTTACTTCTCTAAAGTGCTATCATAGTTGCTACATCAAGCTGGGGCGCCTGCGCTGGGCGGGGCATGTAGGAAGAATGAATCCCGAGGAAGTGCCTCTCATGTTATTGAGAGAAAACATACACGGTATACGCAGAGTTGGAAGACCCAGATTGAGATGGAGTGATGCTGTGGCAAGAGATGCAAGCAGTTTCCTTGGTGTCCGCAACTGGATGGCAGCGGCATCGAACCGTGATAACTGGCGTTCATCCATAGAGGAGGCCAAGACTCGCGCAAGCGGGTTGTAGAGCCAAGTGAAGAAGAAGAAACTTGCTATAAAGAATACAAAGCGGGTTATAATGGAGGTTACAAAGCTTTTGATGACAAACCAATGTTTAAAAAAAAAAAATGATTATTTTACATTCATAATGATACTAATCAAAAGGAACTACATTTTTATTGAATAAACGTATTTTTACTTTCTCTTATTCCTATTAAGTACAAGTACTGTAATCTTCTCAATGTTTTCGATATCGAGTTTTCACCGGAAATATCCGTTTTGAGGTCAACTGAATCCAAAAAAGTAGTTTTTAGCAAAGAGACTGTATGGTGTCTATGTACGTATGTATGTAAACATCATAGCTCAAAAACAAAAAAAACCTCATAAAGTTCAAAATTGATATTCCGTTTGGGTATCACCATGTGATCCAACAGTATGTTATCTGTCAAAATTTCTCAACCGGAAGTACCACTTTACGGAATGTTTTTTTTTTTTCACTTTTTTTCAGATTTTCTTTAAACTTGGTACATCAACCACACATACAAAGAGCTACAAGTTTTATTTGGAACATTTTTCCAGAAAAATTCATTTAAGGGCACTTTTGAGGGAGGGGTGGGGTTAGGTTTTCCTCTAAAGTATTATTTCAGTTTATTATACAATTCTATCCATCTAAATAATATTAATTAGAATTAAATATGGTGTTGAAATTCCGAGTTTGAAGAAAATCAGATGACCGGACATGTATTTTTAGTGATAAGTAATTTTCAGTGTTCTGCTATTAACTAAATATTGGCACTACACACATATAAAGGAGCTACAACTTTTATTTGATACATTTTTACGAGTAAACTCATTTAAGAGCTGGCTTTTGAAGAAGGGGGTGGGGTTATTTTTACCTCTAAAGTGCTATCATAGTTAATTATAAAATTCTATCATCTAGACAAAATTAATTACAAACAAATAGACGGCTAAAATTACGAGTTCCAAAACAATTAGTTAACCGGAAGTGTGTTTTTCCTGTACAGTTTTTTTGCAGTTTTTGCGATTTTCTCCATAAAAACACCTACGAATTTCATTAAATTTGGTATACTAATTATAAAGTTTGTCAGTTATAATTTTGTAAACTTATTGCAGTAAGAGAAAGTTGTGTGAGTGTTTCACACTAGATTTTGTCATTTCGTTAGGTGGGAAGCCCAAGCTGAAGAGTTCGATGGCCGTGAACGTACAGCATGGTGAGAAAAAGTGAAGAAATGCGTAGCAGACCTGCTAGCGAAGGACAAATGATAGAACAATAGGATCTTCCAAGGAAAGAAAATTAAAAATAAATGTGATTATGTTCACTTCAAAGAAATTCGTTGGAACTATTTTTGAGAAAATCCAGAAAAACTGGAGAAAAATAAGCACTCAGCAAAGTCGTACTTCCGGTTGATGGATTTTGCCCGAAAAAAATTCATGTCAGAAGGGGTGGTGGGTAGCACTTAAACGGAATCCCCAGTTTGAGATACCTCCGATTATTCGTTTTTCAGATATTTCGTTCACACACACATTTACGAAGTATTGCTAAAAACATTTTTATCATAGTAAGGGTGGAGGGGGAGCTGAAGACATGTATTTCCGGTAAAAGCTCAGTTTCAAAAATTTGTCACGATCGTAATACTTCCTGTTATTGGGAAGTAGTAGAAATTAAAAATCGATTATTCTTTTTAATGTTTGTTCATGTAGTTAAAAATAGTTAAAGAAGACTGATTATTATTCCGTGATTCATAATGATGATTGCCTACAACTACTACTAGAGACTGATGAACGCCTACAACTGGACATAGAACGGTATGCGCTGTGCTCACTTCCCTCCTCGGCTCACCCTAGACTTAAATAATCATATAGCCGCCCCCGGGCGTCCAAACCAATGTGCAGCTTCCCATCACCAGTCTCCCCTATAATTACCCTTGTGTTTGTTGTGATGAGAAGGACAGGTGCAGGTTTCGTTGCTTAGTTAACAGCATCCACCGTACCATACCGCCCATTAGACCATTAACCGTCAGTGCCCGCCTGCAGGGTATATCACTACATGCCCATATTCCTCTATCACAAAACAGCCACAGCCGGCCGGTCCAGTCTGGTATTGTCCGCCTGAGGGACGCTACCGTATGGAAATATATCCCATCATATCTTTTAGGTTGAACCCTACAGGCACTCTGCTTATTTATTTATTTTTTTTATTCTTGTTCTTCTTCCATTTTTTTTTTTATTAGCCCTCTGGCTGGCTGGAAACTTTAGTGACGAGGGAGGAATATAGATGAAGGGTACGTGCCCAACTAATGAGTTGAGGGTGTTGGTTACTTGGTTAGTTGTTTAGTTGAGGCCCTTGTTTTATAGTTTTTATATTATGTCTAGGTATTGACCTTCTTTTTTTCAGTATATATTTTATCATGAACGATTACGGACAGGTAAATCCTTGGGGAATGAGGGAAGCTATGGGACGTTTCATTAATTATTTAAAAGTTTCTATTTTTTTTATTATTTTATTTTTACTAAAATATTTTTATAAACCTAACCTACTGAATTATGTAATAATTTAACTAAGATGTATAATAAACAAACTTTGATAACTCATTATAAGTGTTGTAAATGGGATGGTCTATTTCAGGTCAGCTTTGTATAGATTATAAGAAACTTCCCGCCTTCCATTGTATCAAATATATTATGTGTGTGGAAAATAAACACGTGCTCTTGCCTTTAGTTGTCACACTGTTTTTCACAAAACATCCTGATAATGGGCAAAGACCCGAGACCGGTCGATGACCAGAAAAAGAAGCAGGCTACCAAGGTGATGATTTCCAGCTCAGCGGAACCAACCACAACAACTATCTGTGGATTTGTAATTGATGAATATCTTATTGATAAAACAATTTTAAAGGTAAATATATACATTGTTTAAAGCCTAATTATATAAATGATTTGGGAAGTTACTAATCTCAGGAACTTATTTTGTATCACCTGGAGCAGCGCCAAGCTCCAGTAGAGACAGGCATATAATAACATTGGTCTCACCACTGCCTTGTAAAGCAAAAGCTTATTCTCTTGGGACAGCCTAGACTCCCTACAAAACACAGGAAATAATACTCGTATGGCCGCCTTTCCTCTATTGATTCTGTCCCTAACCGGTCGAGAATCAAGCCTAGATACTTGACAGTGGCAGACCAAAGTATTGGCTGACCCCAAAGCTGACATGCCGATACAATGCCGGCCTGCGCCTGGTGAACAAAAAATGCCTCATTTTGGATGAGTTTAACCTAATTTTCCACCTACTGCAGAACCTCTCGACGCAGAGCACAGTCCTATCCAAACGGTTAACAATTGTATCCAGTCTTCATGAGGAGACATAAATAGCTATGTCGACCGCGTAGAGGGCCAGTCTGACGTTCTTAGGGCGTGGCAGGAGGTTAAGGTAAATGAGAAAAAGGTGCTTATTCCATTATCTTGAAGGCGTGGCAGGACCTCTCCTCTCACTGCATAGTTTTGCTATCAAAGAAAGAAATGTAAGTGTGATCTGAAAAAATTAAATTATCGGATGTGAAATCTCTCATACGACTTCCTCTCCTCTTTTACCAACAATTATTGCAATTTTAATTAATAAATTTACTTTGAACTAGCTAGCAATATTTACTAAACGTTCAGTTGGACTTAAATTACAAATAAATTAAAAGTGGTGGAGGTTTATATTTGTTACCTGAATAAGATTTCTTCTAGCAGCGCCCTCTGACCCAATAGTAAAGCTTGTTAGAACTATTTAAATTTAAACCTAGTTAACCCAACTAAAATCCATTTTTTTTTTTTAATGTTACCAATAAAAATGATATAATAATGGTGCGCTTTTCAAGAAAATTCTAGATAAACCCAGAAACCTATTTCGTAAAGTATTTCCGGTTTACAATTTTGTTTTTTTCAAATTTGGAATTCCAGGAATGATATAGATGGCTGAATAATATTATATCTATATTGAAATGGCGTTTCAGAGAAAAGCTTGACGTCTCTCTTGAGCGAAAACAGTATTGTTCTGGGGCTTTCTTAGATATTGTGCAAGCATTTGATAGGGTATGGAACCAGGGGCTGCTATGGAAGCTCAAGAGCATCCTTCCTTATACCTATTACCTCATCCTTAATTCTTACCTTTCACACAGATATTTCGGTGTGAGTGTTGGGCACTCCTTGTCTTCCTATTACCTTTTAGCAGCTGGTGTACCACAGGGAAGTACCCTTGCTCCCATTCTTTTCACGATATATACTGCCGATATTCCAACCAATCCGAACACTCATATCTTTACCTACGCAGATGACACAGCTATCCTTTCCCCACATCATGGTCCTGTCCTAAGCACATGTAACCTTCAGCAACATTTGCAACCCCTAGAGAAATGGTTTTGTAGAAGGAGAATGAAGGTTAACGTCCAAAAAAGCAAAAATATAACGTTCACTCTAAGACGTGCCTTTGTCCCCCCCAGTTCATATGAACCACATCTTATTACCATGCGTTGATACAATTAAATATCTAGGACTCTATATAGACAAACGCCTGACATGGAACCCACATAGAAGACTGAAACGAAACGAAGTAAAAAAACGTTACAGCCTACTCAAGCGACTACTAGACAGACGCTCAAAACTAACTTTAAATAACAAATTACTTAGCTACAATCTCCAATTAAAGCCAATTTGGACTTACGGACATGAGTTACGGGGCTCAACCAAGCGTTCCAACATCCACCGCCTCCAAACCCTACAATCCAAAATACTCCGTTGTATAACCAATGCTCCGTTTCTAACCTGACAATACATTCTGATCTCCAGATTCCATTTATAAGTGACCTGGTCTAAATACGTTACCGCAAATTTCACACCCATCTTGCACATCATCACAATCCATTAATTCACCAACTTTCCACAGCAGCCATTCCAGATAACCCTCCTCGACGGCTGAGGGGTAGTGGCCTTTCGATCTCTTATAAGTGCCCAGCGAAATAATGTGGAGGATCACCACTGGATGATTTCTCCATTCCCGTTATTGTAAGTCATCTCATTTACAATAACACAAGCGTACAAGCAGTTGTAAATTTTCAAATAAATGAAAGAAAGAAAGATATTTTAATCTAAAAAACGTATAGATATTTTAATGGTTCGCTATTATTTCCTGTCTGTTGTTTTTCTTCTTTTTTTTTTTCTAAAAGAACCCTTTTCCGTCAGCCTTATCCATCATATTCAGAACGGTCAAGAAGGAATCTTTCATCATATTTCGTTTAAGTTCTACCAGGGAACCTGAAAATAAGGTTTTGGTCAAAAATATGTCGATCTGCAGTACCACATTATTGGATAATTTGGTTTATTTTCTACGATTTTCTCGAAAACGGATTTAACGTTTGGCGAATTCTTTTAGCGCTATTACGGGGGTTCCCTAACGTATTATTTTAGTTCAATGTACCATTTTATTACCTATAATGGATGTGTTAGGTGGAGAGAATTTGTCTCGTTGATGAAATGAGATTGACTTTGTTAAAGGTGGCTACACACGTAACTGCATACTTGAACGGTATACATGCACAGGTCTTTTGCGCAAGTGTACATGTGATCCACACGGCTTATGTATACTTGAAGAGTGTTAGCAGATGCTTGAAAGATGGCGACGATGGACGAAGACGACGCGTTCGCTTTAGCTGCTCTTGTTTTAATTTACAAAAGAAAAAAATCAACGAAATGATCGTTCTTTGTGGTGTAAAGAATGGCTGAAGAAAGGAAAAAGCTTATTCACACATTAATTTATTAAGTGTGAATAAATTTAATAGTGTTCACTTTCATAAATGTGAATAAATTCTTCCATAATTTCTCTGTGACCCTTCCTAAAATAAACCGACATAATGATAAAATAATATCGCCTTTATATGGACTCGAAAAGTAAAAGCGAGCACGAGACTGACACAGAGTTTGCACAAGTCTGCTACACACGTTCAGTTAAACATGAACAAGATGGCGCGCACAAGTATGCAATATGAAAGTTTAAACATTTTTTCTGACTTGTGCAAGTTTTTCATACAAACAATCAAGTTTGCATGTACAAGCCGACTGCGCCGTATACCGTTCAAGTATGCAGTTACGTGTGTAGCCCCAGCTTAACACTGGTTAACTTATTTATTAATTAAGAGACACAGACTGCCTGGACTTTACAATAGAGAAATGTTTAAAGTACAGTGGTAAATGGGTAATGACACTTAGTGATTGGCTGTATTGAACTGTTCTCAACTGTATCGAACTTTGTTTCTATAGACTGTCCGTCTAGCTATATATATACAGTTTCTCCCACTCCAGTCCGAGAGAGTGGTTTAGGTTTGCTTCTCTTGTCTTTACTCTCTTTCTTGCTGATCTCTCTTTGGTTGCTGTTACATCACCTATGTACATAGTATTAATTAGAATTAAATGTGTTGTAAAAATTCCGAGTTTCATAGAAATCAATTGACAAGGAATGCGAACTGTTTTATACAGTTTTTTTTTCAGTTTTCAGCTATTTTATGTCCTTGAAGGGTTTCATAAACTTGGTTAGACCAAGTTTACATAGAATTATATATAGAATTCCTAGAAAGTCCTGTCACTTTTCTTTGACACTTTTTTCATAGAAAATTCATTTAAAAGGGTTTCGGGGGTGGGTGGGTGGTAATGAGGTTATGTTATCCTTAAAAAAAAGTCGTTTTATTAAATTTATTTCTTCCATTGCAGATTATAAACAGTAGACAATTAAATATTTAGTAACAAATAATAAGTTAAAGTATATTTTGTCAATAATAAATACGTAAATTGCGTTAAGAAAAAGTCGTTTAAGGGAAGAGAATAGCTAAGTGGTTAGCGTACTGGACTCCCACGCGGAGGACACGGGTTCGATTCCAGCTGTGCTACCCTTAGATTTTTTTTCTTCCAAGGAGCCTCTACAGCTCACTGTCCGGTGATGGACAGTGTTGTCTGTAACGAGAGAACACTGTCCGGAGGCCGGTAGTCACTGAGAAGGCTCCGGCGCCAATTAAATGTTAATGCGCCTTAAATTAAAAAAAAAAAGCAAAAAAAAAGAAAAGTTGTTTTTCACGCCAGATTATTATTTTATGGGGAGGAATCCTTTTTTATAGTTCGTTTTTCTAAGAAAATCGCTCAGTCAGGTGCTCCAATGATCTCAGCTCATAGTAACCGGGTTCCTCTACTTTTCAAGAACCATCTCTTGAAACACGCGAGTAAAGAGTACTGATATACCTACTCTCCCCTTCAAAAATATTACGATTCTCAAGGTTAACAGAAATCAGAAAGTAATAATGTACGAAATTCTTTTTTTTAAAGGTTAGTGTATACATAAATTGTATTTTTCAAAATTTGGCATTATATTTAACTAATCCCATGTCATTATAGAAATGATTGAACATTTAAAAAACATCTTCTCCATCATATTTACATAATATGAAAAATATGAATATTTCAAAATTAATATTAACTAAAATACTACCAGCATTTTTTATATACAAGTTTTGGATAAAATAAATTTAACACAACGCGACATTCGATCCTATCCTACTCACGTATTAATTGTGCTTGTGCAAATAAGCTGTTAAGTTACCTACCTAATTTGGTAAAGTCCACATAATAATCATTTTAATCTGGACAAAGTTTCCTTCACTGTAGTAATTGATTACTTTTAAAGGAAGTATATTTATAATTTAATATATTAATTCCTTTATTTATTTTTTATTTTTGTAAAACCAAAGTATGATTATATTTTTAAGAGTAAAAATTTGTGCAACACGTAACTTAGCGTTATGAAATCTTTTCTGAAATGTGTTTAATATTTTTACATAATAAACCCTACGATGTTGTTTTGCTTAGTTGATTGGAAATTTAATCATAACCTTGGCTAAGATTAATCTGTTTACCGTTATCCATAGTTCAAAATTTTTCTATTTTTTTTCCACAACAATCAACAATAACATGTCGAAAATGACGTTATTTTGGGAATTATTTTCAATGACCTTCCAACAGTACAGAGCAGGGTCAGCTATGAACTCCCTTGGATCATCTCCCCTCTGATCTTCCCATTTAAATAAAATGCGATAGGATATAGAAAGAAGATGCGATTTGTGGATTCTTTTGAAAAAAAGAGATTGTGATAAGAAAGAATATGAATTGCCTGAAGTTACCGCAAGAATCAAGTTTCTCAAATCGCCTCTTATGGCATTCTGAACGGAAGCAGTTCTGTTATAAGCTACGTTAAGAAGGGAGTGTCCTAAACAATGAGGAAGCGTTCATCAAAATGCATAAATTGCAAGAAAATGTTAAATATTAAAACTTGGGTCCACTATGCTGGGTAGCAATTTTTTATTGATAACAAGGCAGCAAATTTGATTCACACACACATATATTGGAGTCAATGGTTTCAATATCAGTCTTAGCAAACACCTACCATCGTGCCTTCAAGAGCACTTCAACTACATTACACCCTCTGCCCAGGCCCACTACAATGCTTTGGCGAATAAGGTTTAATATGGACTACCAGTCTCTCATCTAGAGATAGGAGAAACTAGAATAAAAAGCCGACCACCTGACGGTTTCTTAAGTTCAGCCGCCTGGTCAACTTTAAGAACCCAAGATAAACCTTGAAAGATTCACCAAACTATCCACCGCTAGAATGAGCAATCGTACCAACATCATCACTCTTGGCTCGGTCACTCTAAGCATTCTCCTCACTAAGTAAATCTTTAAAATATATATTGTGAATATAGTATCACTTTGTATGTTCATTTTCATCTTCAATTACCACCCATCTCACTACCTTTATAGCATTTCGAAATTTATCCATCTTAGCATGCTTCTTTTTATTACTTCTGACCGGTGTTTTTAGTTCTCATCCATTGTAAAAAGAAAGTTACATCAAACTCATGTAGAGAGTTGACTTCAACTTAAAATTTCTGTCATACGCCAAACTGATTGATTGATTGTTTAAGAAGTTATATTCTTAAGCATAAAACTGTGTGATAAAAAAGTCTGAATTGAAGCAGTGCTGGACCGTGAAGTGGTAGGTGTTGCATGAATAAAACGGAACATGTCTAAATTCAACTAAATGTAATTAAAACTAAATTCACATGAATATTTGTTAAAGATAATTTCTGTTATACAAGAAAACATGATTTGTCAAATAATTGATATAAAAATTAAGTGAAAAAATTAAATTATTTGAATATAAAATCCATTTTTCGAGTTTTAGCTTCACAAAATTTTTTTAATAACTTTTTTATTAAAAAATTATTTATTTCAAAAAAATCGTTTGCTGAATTATAATGTTAGGCATGGAACGTCCTTTGTTTTTATTTTATTATTTTCGAGTAATGTCAGTTGAGAACATTTAATTTTTTTTTAACACACTAACAACACCCATCTTGATAAACCTATAAAATAATACTTATTTTATTGTATATTTTTATTCTATAAAAAAATAATATTATTGAATAAAAGGAAAAACACTTTAACCGTTAAACGTTTAAGTTTAAATTTGATATTTATTCTATTTAACTGGGGACAGGTTTTTTTTTTTGAGATTTTCTCGAAAACGATTCTAAACGGATTTTCTTTAAACTTGATATACGAGGTGTGTAAATTAAGTAATGAGACTGATTTTCTAGTGTTCGATTTTGCAACACTGGAGACGCGGCGCATGCGTGGTAGGGCAAGTAAACATCTGATACACGTCCAGTGCAAATTTGAAAATGCTAGAGTTGTTGCACTGTCCGTAGTGACTTTTTTGTGAGCAAGGTTTTTTTCAGTGCGTTTTAAAAATGAGTGACATCAATTACGAGCAACGTTGTGCTATCAGGTTTTGCTTCAGACTTGGGCACAGTGCAACGGAAACGTTTGAAAAACTGTGCCAGGCCTATGGAGACAATGTTTTTAGGTGGTTTAAGTCGTTTGCAGAAGGAAGGGAATCAAATGAATACGAGCCTCGCAGCGGAAGGCCTTCATCTTCAAAACCGACGAAAATGTTGGCAGATCTGCGACTCGTGCGTTCAGATCGTCGTTTGACAGTCCGAATGATTGGCGAAGAGTTGAATTTGTCTCACACAACCGTTCATCAAATTTTGACTAATGAATTGGGGATGAGAAAAATTTGTGCAAAAATGGTTCCGAAAAATCTTTCACAAGAGCAAAAAGACATCAGAAAGGAAAACAGCCTTGACTTTTTGGGAGCAATTGAAAACGATCCCAATTTTTTGGAACGTGTTATTACAGGAGACGAGTCTTGGGTGTTTGAATATGACCCAGAAACTAAGCGACAGAGCATGCAGTGGCACAATTCAACCTCTCCAAGGCCAAAAAAAGCAAGAATGAGCAAGTCAAAAATCAAATGCATGCTGATTTGCTTTTTTGATAGCCAAGGAATCGTTCACAAAGAATTTGTGCCTCAATGCCAAATGGTAAACCAACATTTTTACCGAGAAGTTCTTGAGAGACTTCGAAAAAGAGTCATGCGTGTGAGACCAAACATCAAAAACAAGTGGGTGTTGCATCACGACAATGCTCCGTGTCACACCGCGATTTCTATTAATGAGTATTTGGCCAGTAATAACATTCCTGTGGCTCCTCAGCCTCCTTATTGGAGTCCATGTGACTTTTTTTTGTTCTCCAAATTGAAAAATCACATCAAGGGACGTCATTTTGGAACATTGGAGAATATTCAAACAGCCGTAACCGACCATCTGAAGTCTATTCCAGTATCCGAATTCCAGCACTGCTATGACGAATGGAAGAATCGTCTTCAGCGTTGTGTGGCTTCCCAAGGTAGTTACTTTGAAGGGGACAATAATTGTAATTTTAATTGAATAAAAAAAAGATAAAAAAATCAGTCTCATTACTTAATTTACACACCTCGTATATGAGTATACATGTGTAGAACACAATAATTTTTTTTTATATATATAACCTATAATAAACACATCTAACTATAGTCAACGCTGCCCGGCAAGCAGCTAAAATAGCACTAGTTGGGTCACATTATTAAGGCAAACGAAGCTTGTCGAAAATAACCGAATATGACCATTTTTCGACACTGCGATAGCAACAGTGTTCAACATCAAACAACGCTTGATGAAATAATTCTTTTTTTTTAAAAAAAAAACGGATTTATTAAATGGTATTTAAATAATAATTTTGCAATGATTGTAATGTTATTATTATTTTTTTTGTAGTTATCTTCTGGGGGTGCTGTAATGTCGCCAATGCTTATGCACCAGCCGCCATTGAGTTGAAGTCAATTCTGTACACGATTTTGATGAATGGATGCGATCCGAAACTGCCCAGAAATAACAAAAAAAAAAAAAAGAAACATGTAATACAACGACGAAAAAAATCCCAAACGCTAAAATGGTTTCGAAAAAACCCCAAGCAAAAAATGAAATCTTAGATTTATATAAATCAAATTTAATAAAAAAAAAAATCATTGCAAATCGCTAACCTTTAAAATAATAATAAATGACTTAGAAATGGGATAAATATCGAACAAAAAAAGAAAAAAATTCTACAATTAAAAATTGATATAACCTGCAATTATGTTGGACAAAGACCGGTAGTCCTGAAATTAAAAAAAAAATAAAATAAAATGTTTTAATGCAGGTGTGTTTGAACATAGTGAAAATTACATGTTCAAAAAATATTAAACTGTGGTAGGTTTATTAATTTTTTAGCCATTTTTAAACACTAACTTCTTTTTAATATCTTCTTTTTTTTTTTTTTTTTACTGTTCAAAAGAGAAAAATAATTTTTTTATACTTTCAATTAAGCTTTTAAGAACTAAGTCCATTTTTGTTTATACTTTTTTTTTTTTATAAATAGCAGCTTAATATTAGAGGATGACATTTAAATGTACGGTCTATTTAAATTGTTATTAAAATTGGTTTCTTTTTAAAAAGGAAAAAAAAATTACTAGGAGATATCTAAAATTATTTATATAATTTTAGGATAAGGTATAATTAGTTGATTGCTCACAAGTGATTAAAGACAAAAGGAAACAACTGCAATTTTATTGTTATTTTCAAGATTTTTTTTTTTTTTTTTTAACAATTGCAATATATTTGGCCACAAAACTTATGTACGTATATGCAAATTGGCATATATGTGAATATATACATCAAATAGGTTTGTTTTGCATCTTATAAATGTTGAATGTTCAAGAACTATCTCACACTTAAAAAAATTATTTATTTATCTTTTTATTTATTTGAAATTTACAACAACTGTAAGAGCAGGCTCCCTTAACAAGTAAATAGTACCGATATAAGGAGACGTAAGAGTAGTTATCACCTCCCGGATGGTGACTTCCAATATTTTATTTACTGACCTCCATAATCGAGGGAATCGCCCAGCCAACGCCGCTTTAGTCGTCGGGTGGGGATTATAAGTTAGGGACAAAGATGAATTAGAGGGTTAGAGTGGCCAGAAAGGAGAGAATGGAATTTTTGTTTTGCCGAGTTGAAATTAAGTTTTTCATAAATGATATCTTTAAATCATTATGAAAGGTTCCATAGTATGAAGCATTAGTTTATTCCGCGCAGAATTTTGGACTGTAAGGATTGAAGGTGATAGATAGATACTAGACTGCTTGGCCCATGAATTTATTCATAATGGCTTTTGAAATTATTGTACAAAATATTCAGAAGCCATACTTAAAAAAATAAAAAAGGCTTTTTGCCTTAGCAAAAACAAAGCAACGAACAAAATCTTTTAACAAATAAAAAGAAAATTATTTATTTGATTAAAATTTCAAAAAAAAAAAAAATGACATAATTATATTCACTTCTGAACAGTTCAACTGTCAATCAATCTGTTTTCACTTCTCTTGCGTTCGATATTCTCAAAATTTGACTCCAACGATTTTCTTTAAGCTTTATATACTATTTTAAATCCCTAAATACCTGCCACTTTCATTTGAAACTAATTATTTGGTGTTGGTGTAGTGGTTATGACAATGGACTAGTAACTGGGAGGTCCACAGTTCGAGTCCAGCGTATAACTGTTAAATTTTTTATATTCATTTAAAAAATGTTAATAGTAAAGTAGATACTTCTGCTCACGTCCACGACACCTAATTTGGTAGGAGAAGATGTTAAATCCGCCTGAAAAAGTAGGCATTTTATTTTTTATTAGCTGATGGTGACCTCATTAAGTCAAAACTTCCTTATTTTGTTCAGTGAATGAATAAATAAATTTATAAAAACTAGCCCTAGTTATAAGGAAACTCAACCTCCTCATTAATTAATACCAAATCCTTAAAATCTGCTATATAGTATTTTTAATTTACAATTTATAATTTTGGGGATTTTATTTAGACGCTGTCTTCGGAATACAGTGTAATCATAGTTCCAAGTACTATAGGCTATTTTCTAGGAAGTAGTATGTTTCCTTAACAAATTACATTTATGTTAGCGAACTAAATATTGTATACAAATTTAGATTTGAGGTAAAGTTAGGAGAGATGACGCGGCAGGGAGGAAGAAGCAGGATTTACGTCTTTTGTTTGCCACCACGTGGCATCATGCAAGTTAGTCGAAGGTGTTGAGAGAGAACAAAAGTGGACGTATTGCAAAATTCTTCAGTTATTTTGTGTGTTCTTCTGTGTTCTATAAACATTTATACGCAACAGCTATATCTGGTGAATACCTGAATTTTCATTTAACGCGTTAAATTAAGTGAATTTTTATCTACTACATTAATTGCAATTGAAATGAAAGACTTCCACGCTGAAGTTATCTAACGTTGGAGTCATAGTCTTAGTGTTTACTAAGTTTCATGTCGATCAGCCATGTTTCTTTCACAGAGAAGGGGTGCGACAACTCTCAGAAAGATGACGCAACATGAAGGTAGGAGAGTTGACTCTTTTTCCATAACCACCTTACAGACGGCGCAATCCAGAGCTAGTTATTAAGTAAGAGCGCTTCCCGACCAAGGACATAGGGATTATAATGGAGAGAAGTTGCCGAATATTTCCAACTTAGTACGAAAATTGTCCAGAAAGCTGATTCGTTGAACAAGCCTGGTAATATCTTGGACGCAGATAAATCTGGACTGCAGATGAACAAAGTGCTTCGAGAAGTCTTAGCAAAAAAAAGGCAGTAAAGATGTTCAGGTTGTGACAACTTCAAAAAAGATTGAAACCCTATGGTGCGACATCTATCCTACTATAGTAGGAGAGACGGCTAAATGTAGTGTACTTGAATTTTGTTTCTGGAATAAATGAGAATGTCTTTATTTTGAAAAGTAACAATTTTTTAGTTGTAAGTTTTATAAGCATTACTTCAATAATAAATATCCTATATTGTAATACAGGGCATTACTTTGAAATGAATCGTCTCTCCTAATTTTACCCATGTAGAAAATTTATGAATTAAAATTGTCGTAACTGTGGGACGAGAAAGTTGAAAATGAAAGAATATGTTGCTAAAAACAAAATTAATACTGCTGTAATGGTGGTAAGATGATGGTTGATGAAATGGTGAATTGATACACATACGAACTGACTACTTACATTTAAACAAATACAATATATTTTACGTATTCACTGAGCAAGGAGAGATGATAGAGTGAAGAAGAATGATGACTCGGTGAAAGGTTGATATAAGTAGAATGGTGTAGCAGCATTAGCTGTTATGAGTTGCTTGAACATTGGTGTTATTAGAAACGTTAGTGTGGCTTAGCTTGATAATCTGCCGACTGTTCACTTCAAAGTTTATCTCTGGTGAGGGACAACACTCTAAGCCCCTCAGATTTGTCAGCTTTATTAAATTTCTCTTAAGGCTAGAGTTAATTTCTGGGTGATAGACTGGGTGCCAAAGTTGGAGCTCATTCGGCCAATACATCGTAGGGGGCGTGAAAAAATGTGTAATCATATTTGTCGTATTGGTGGTTCAGTGGTGGCGCTTTGATGCGTTTGCTAATAATACTGTTGAGTCGAGTTTTTGAGGGGCAAATTTGCTGTTTTTTGTTTGATATTTTTTTAAGTTACCACTTTATTTTGTTGTTAACTCAGTTACCAACTAGCTTAGTAAGCTATGAAGTTACAAAAATCAAGGGCCTGAAAGAAAATGAACATTTGACTTTTAGGTGTAAAGGAAGAGAGGTGGAAGATACGGAGAGACTAGTGGGGAAAAAAAGAAAAAATGAGTGAATAAAAAAAAATAGGGAGATGGTATGTCTGGGTTAGTTAATGAGTCACGTGCGTACGGTGGCAGGAAAAAGTCCATTCAAGGATACGTGTAGTCATTGCTCACTTCCAAGCACAATGCATTCTCGGTTATACACTAACCGACAGTCAGACAGGCTAGGCCTCAGCTATAATTCTATTTCAATTATAGTGCTACTATTGCTCCCGCCTTTTGGTCACTCCTTATTAACTTATGGAACTTCATGCTTATTATTATTTTTCTTCTTTTTTTTTTTGGTTTAGGAGTCAACAGTAGGGTTGGTCATGGATAAAGGCGGTGCTGGACAATAGAGCTTTGCTCAGGCTTCCTTAGTTTGTGGCCACCAATGTAAAACTTTGATCACATTATTATTAAAACGTAATATTATTATGGTCTTGTATTATTTTATTCTTCCTGTTTTTCTGGCTATTTCTAACTGAATAAATAATCACATCTGGAGGTGTACATCTTATCAATTATTGTTTTTAGATATATCGCAGAACAGTGCTTCTCAGTGTCCTAATCCAGCAGCCGCCAGGAAATAAAAAGAGATTTTTGGAAAACTTGAAAAAGGAATGCTATAGAACAGTGATGGCAAGCCGCGTGGCAGAGGTGGCATCTGCAAAAACATTACTGGCACGTAAATGATTTATAAAAAATATCAGCTTCACCAATGAAAGAACATATATGCACACACGCAAAGTACAACACAACCGTTAGCTTTATTTACGAGTTTCTTCACAAATACTTCACATATACAACAGTGGCACTGTTGTTTGGATAGGTACAGATAAAATTTTTGTGGATAATGCACTGTGACCTGAAAGATATTCAGGAGTCTTCCACGGCTTCCGAGCTGTGTCCTCTCGGGCACATGATAGTGAGCTGCGGAGGTTCCTGTTTAAGTTTCTATCTATCTATGCAGCAAGCATTCCCAGTTTAAAGAAAATTTGTCATTAAACACAACACATAATAACAATAAACCTTATAACCTCCCCCCACATACGAGGCATGTCCAGTAAGTAAGTGTACTGAGGCTCTCACGGCTGAAGGGATTTTGTTTTCGACATGTTGGCTACACTGTCGTGTAGCCTGATTCCTCCCCTCCGCAACGAGACCGGTTCGAGGTCAGTGCGTTGAGAACTGTCGACGCGACAATACGTTTCGTGAAAAATGTCAATCCAAGTGTGAATATTCAAGGTCGGGCAAGAGTTTTTGAGACGCTACAAACTCCATGGAGATGAATTTCTCCGCTCCATCATTACTGGAGATGAAACTTGGGTTGCACACTACACACCTGAAACCAAAAGGAAGTCTCAACAGTGGCGTCACACCTCTTCATCCTTCGCCAAAAAGTTCAAAACCACAATTTCAGCCAAGAAAATCATGGCATCCGTGTTTTGGGACTGTCAAGGCATAATTTTAATTGAATATTTGCCTCAAGGGGAGACCATCAACTCTGCAAGATACTGTGAGACCCTAAAAAAATTGCGGAGGGCGATTCATGAACAAAAGGAGAGGCATGCTGGCAAAGGGAGTCTGCCTGCTGCACGACAATGCCAGACCACACACGGCCAACGCCACGAAGGAACTGCTTGCCTCGTTTAAATGGGATATCCTGAACCATCCCGCGCATTCCCTTGTCCTAGCACCTTCAGATTACTATCTCTTTACCTCCCTGAAGCTGTACATGGGTGGAAAAAGGTTTTCAACCGACGAGGAGGTGAAGGGGGAGGTGGAGAAGTGGACGAAGGGGTTGGCGGGAAACTACTTCGAGGAAGGCATCAAAAAATTAATACCCCGGTTCACCACCAGCATTGAAAGGAATGGTGACTATGTCGAAAAATAGCTTACATATGTACTAATGTAACCAGGTAATTTTTTTTGTTCAAATAAAAATTTTTGTAACCTACAAAAATTCAGTACACTTACTTACTGGACATGCCTCGTATATACAACTAACAGTGTAACAGTGTAACAGAAACATTAAGTTGAAGTGAACTCTCTGTAGAGTGAACTTGGTGAATTTACTCTGACGATGGATGAAAATCCGGCCCGGTTTAGGAAATCTATAAATATGCATGCTACGACAGATAAAATACCAGATTTAAAGAAAATCGTTGCACTTCCGGTTAAACGTTTTTATTCCAATTTGGTATTCCATCAATGCTTCTAATTTTTATTAATGTAGGTGTAGGTGTTAAAAACCATATATTATACTGACATACACTTTAGTGGAAAGCAGAATTCTACTTTATCCTTTATAAGTCTCAAGAAAAATCAATTTTTCATGGGGAAATGTTTTAAATAAAAGTGATAAGTATTTATGCGTGTCATAAGTGTACGATGTATGAAGCAAATCGTTAGGGATCATTTTTGAGAAAATTATTTTAAACTGAAAAGAAAAAAAAAGAAAAATATATCAGTAAAGTCGTACTTCCGGTTGATGGATTTTTGTCAGAAATCTTCGTGTCTGATGCGGTGGTAATAATATTATGAAAACGGAATACCAAGTTTGAGTTTGGTTCTTGTGACATTTCGTTTTTGAGATATTTTGTTAGAACACGCACACATACGTTAAAAATTTTTTTTATTCGTATTTAGAGGACCTCAATAACATTTATTTCCGCTGTAAACTCGATTTCGGAAATCTGGCATGATCGCTAAACGAGATACATACAGATCCGGCCAGGCCATTTGGGGGATACATTCTACTCTTTACTCATTATAAGGTAAACCCACCCACCATCTCTCATTAGAATCAAAGAACGAAGTTGTTTAACAAAAATTTTACATTTATTGACATTAAGATTTATTTCATTAAATTATTATTCAAACAAATATAAATTTATAGAAAATTAAAAATACCCTTTACAACTTTCCCATCTCTAATGTAGACATAAAAATAAAATTTAATATAATATTTAAAAGTTGGATTCTATTTAAATCAAACTTAATGCATAATAAAACTAAATGTCTGCAAAATTATTGCTTTGCAATTTATCAGCCATTATATTTTGGAGAAATTAAATCACCAAAAAATTAATCAGTGAAAGACCAGTTTTTATCAGATTATGTCAGTTAGCCAACATAAAATGCAATAAAAAAAAAAGAAAAAGCCCGACAGACTTGCATAACGAATAAAACTTGATTTTCAACTTAATAAATGATTCCAAAAAAAAAAATAATTATAAAAAATAATAATTAATTATTGATGCATTTTTTTGTGTGTGAGGAAATCTAAAATATGAATATTAATTACAACAGTATCAGTTGAAAATTAAAATAATTAGCTATATTGAAATTTATAAAAGTTAAGCGGCCTCTACACGGTCAATAATATTGAGAATAATATTGACCGTATAGGGACGGAGACAATATTTCCATCAATACTCAGTTTAGTAGTTTTATACATCGTTGAAACTAACCTCAACAACAGTGATACAGGTACTTTTGAAAGATTTGTGTATTAAAATAAAACTTGAATCATACATTTTTTAAAGATGATTGTAATTTTTTTAATCTTATTTTTCTGATTAACATACATTTCATACAGTCAATTAAATAAGTCCCTTCATTACAGTTCAGTTCAAAACACGATCCAGTAGAGGTTCTTGGGAAAGATTTGTATATTAAAATAAAACTTCAATCATACATATTTTAAAGGTGATTGTAATTTTTTCAAAGTCTTGTAGGACATATATAAAGGTTTCATAGGTTTCTATTACAGCTTTGCTGATAGTTGTTTGGGACATTACGACTGAAAACTTGAAGTCTTCAAAATTTCTTCCTGTGGCCAAAGTACCGCAGGGTTAAGGCTAATCATTCCCTAACACTTATAATTTCTCTCATATTTCTGTCCTGTCTTTTCAAAAATGGTTCAACCATCTGTAACAGTTTGGTAAAGGTAGGGTTCATTCATTTGAAAGTAGTTCTTGAAATCTTCAACATTGCAGAGGCTGATTTCCTTCAAAAGTTCTAAACGAGAATATTCATCTCTCTTCTTCAACCATTCTTTCATCCAGTGTTTGCGTTTCACTTGACGTGTAGTGTCAAATGCCAAAATAATAGCTACGCAAGCTTTTGTAAGATAATTCATTTGTTGGAAGGGAAAAAACTAACAAAAAACCGAGTAAAACCACTAGATTCACTCTCCTAGTGGCAGAAATAGTAGGTACTGAGCAAAGTTATTGACACAAAATTGACAATAATATTGATCGTGTAAGGTAATGAAGTATTGAGAACGGTTAGCACGAGTATTGATGGTTATATTGTCAATATCAATATTGACAATATTAATGACCGTGTAGAGGCCGCTTTAGAGTTTAAGTATTAAATATTATAAAACAGAAATTACTAATTGAAAACCAGATTTTTATATAATATTTACCAATTCCTATTATTATTGTTATAAGTCAATAAATATAATTAATTGCATGTTAATTTGTTCAAATCAAACTAATTAGTTGTTTATAATTATGTTTTGTAATTTATTTTTAATATCTTTATCTTAAATTTGTATTAATACTACGATTTCTATTCATTTTTTTTATTAAGTTAATACTCATCTCGTAATGAGCACAGAAGATATTACATTAAGATCCGACCACCTTAGTATTCTGTAATTTGCAGATGATCAGATTGTCCTGGCTCATGATAAAGAGGACGTGGAATTTATGCTAAAGAACTGAGCAGTACGAGAAATGGGGTATGAAGATCAATGTTAATAAAACGGCTTGATGTTGGATGTGGAAGGTAGATATGAGATAAAAGTGCAGAGAAGAAGCAAACAAGCGGGAACGGCTATCTGCATGCTGCATTCGATGCTGAAGGGATAACAGCCTTTCAAAAGAAAATAAGAAGAGGATCACTTACTCTATTATTGAGGGCATTTTAACTTACGGCGCGGAAACCTGGACCATGTCTAAGAAGGTATATTCAAGAATAGGGGTGGTCGAGATGAATTTCTGGAGGAAGTGAATAAGAAAAACGTTCATAGGAAGAGTAAGGAATGAAGATATAAGAGAGAATATGGATATAAAAGAGTCCATAGTAGAGAGAATAATTAGGAAGAAATTGAGATGGTATGGATATCTACGCTGTATGCCTGAAAACAAATGACCAGAGCGGATTAGACAATAGGCCCGTCCGCAAAGAAGAAGAAGAGATCGATCAACAACTACTGGGAGACAGAGATGGAAGAGGAGATCGCTGCGAGAGGTCTTCGACCCGGGGACTAGAGCTTTATGGAAAGAACTGACTTGACGGGAACTCTAATAAAAGGGAAAAGCCGGAAAAGTATAGTAAGTAACTAATCTCTTTAGAAAGCTTAACAATAGCTACTCGCCAATACTTACGACGGAGTTATTTCATTAAGCCGTGTGGCCATTTGGAGGTCTGTGGGACTTCTTACGGGCTACTGCAGACTTAATAGCACATGTATCGCAAAGGCTTGGAACGGATAGCCTGTCAGACAGAAGAAGAAACAGCATTGCACGTATTGTGTCAGTGTGAGAGGCTTGTGCGTTTAAGGTTTCGCCTCTTTGGACTTTGGATTCAACAGAGCGACCTCTCCTTAAAGAATGTGCTTACAAAAAAAACTTGGAGTAGCACCCAAA
This sequence comes from Triatoma infestans, assembly GCA_011037195.1. Taxonomy (NCBI): domain Eukaryota; kingdom Metazoa; phylum Arthropoda; class Insecta; order Hemiptera; family Reduviidae; genus Triatoma; species Triatoma infestans. The sequence goes on along the minus strand of JAAEAF010006128.1, from coordinate 2,667 downwards.
ACTACAAAGCAGTTTTCCGCTCGTCCTTGCAAAAACTATTGATTTGATCTTGTGGTAATAATAAACTTCTTTTCACAACACATAACGCGAGAAATCTAGATAATTGCAATTGTTACAATATACAGCGCATCTGGATGCACTAAGTGATTTCAATGCTTGTCATGGTTCCAAATTCAACCGGTTCTTTACGAATTCTCGAAGAATTTTTGTACAATAACGGCCAAATTCTAAACCTAAATCAATCTTTAAACAGTTTACAAGAATCCAGCAAATATATCCCGCCCCCCATTTTCCACAATTTTACCACAGAGGGTATTGTTTGCCTCTGTCTTATTTGTTAAAGCATATGTATACTTGTGTCTTAAGTCTGCAGTGGCCCATAAGTAAACTCTTTGGGGCTGCCTTTCAAGTCCCTTCGGTCTTGTTTGATGTAGATTTTTGTTTTGAATTAAGGCGAATAAAGTTTGCAACCAACGTTTTTGAGTTTTGCTGTGAATATTTATTTTAATAACCACAATAAAATATATTTTAAAATTATGCCAAATAAGGACTCAGTTGAGAGAGTTTTGCAGAACCCTTATGCCTTGCAAGGCATCATCCCAAACGAGAGAGAGAGATATACCAGATTTCTGCTTCATATCCTTAATGAAGACGCGGTACTGTCTTAATAAGGACTAATATGGTTTGACAATCTCGGAAGATGATGACCATGTAGAATTATTAAATCTACAACACGCTATAGATTTATCTTATCACCACCCACAACTAATTCCCCAATAGAATTTCGATGTAAGAATCGATGTAAAAGATTGTATTTAATAAGGAAAACGCAAACAAAATATTTTTCTTTATCAATTTTTTAGCATATAATTTCAAAATTAAACAAATTATTATTATAATCTCCAAATTTCTCTAATAATAATTTTGACCATTCCTAAATATTGCATGCAAAGGATATAACTTCAAACTAAATGGAACGCATTTTTGTATTTTGTTTTTTTTTTCTCTCTCTCTCTCTTTTCGTGTTTCTTTTTCAAACATATTACAAATAGCATGGCTTGCACATCGCACCTGGTGCAGTTAAAATATTTCTTAACAGTATCCACAAAATTAAACTGAATATAGATGTATTATATAGAATACAGGGTTGGGCAGATATAATCAGAATAAGAAAAATATATACGTTAATTGCAATATGCTATTATTGCATGCCAACTGTTGCAATTTATATATCATAGCTTGTAAGTAATATTATTTAAAAATGAACTTATAGATTTTTTTTGCAATATTTTATTGTAATAAAAACTAATTGTTATATAATTATTAGAATAAGTGACTAAGATATTTTGCAAAACTTTCCCTTAAGCAGTAGCGCTGAAATATTATTATATGTTGGAACTATTTTTGGAGCAAATATTTGACTCGACAATTTTCGTTATTTGTAATTTTTTGGCATGTGATTGGAAGATAGGAGCAACAAGGTGATTAATAAGAAGCTGAGGTTTTACGCCTGTTATTCTTAATATTTAACACAAATCCGACTTAAAAGAAATTTTGTCTAGTCAAAACTGGTGAATATAACAAAAAGAGGAAGGTCATATGATGGCTCACACGACTTGCAATATACAAAGTTTCTTTAATGACAACTTTCTTCAATATCTTATAATTCTTATGATATTAAGTTGGCATCAATAAAGGAATATATACTTAATAAAACAAACTTTTTTTTGAGCAAATTTTGGGGCTTACACATCAGAGTCGTACCAACACTCGAACCCCCGTGCAAAATAAACATGTTTCTTTTTTATAGTAAAGGAAGTGGGATACAAAATTATTATATCACTCATAAAATTCCAAAAACCAACTATCACAATCATCATCATCATACAAAAATTATTGGATCCAAATATGAATGAATAATTTTTAAGAAATTTAATTCTTGAATGAGAATGCGTATAATATAACTTACGAAATAATTGATATAATCCCTTCTTGGATATTCATATTTTTGAACCTACATTCGCGTAAATGCATAATTGGGAACGTTTATTTTGCACCAGATTGTGAATTCAGGTCAAGCCTTGCACTCTCTAGAGGCAAATATTAAATAATATTTCAATAAGTCACCCAACTGTGGAGGTTCATATTGGAGGTGATTTTAATAGTAGAATTGGTCTATTGAATGATATCGATCCCGAAATATGTTTTAATTTACCATTAAGTGATATTCGTTCATCATGTGATAGAACAATTTAACAATAGAGGAAAAAATATTTGGTATTGTTTATGAAGAACAACGGCTTTGTAGTCCTAAATGGGCGTACAAACAGTGACTCCACTGGTAAATTCACTTATCTTAGTACAATCGGCAAAATTACCATAGGTCTGGTCTGGTCAAATTTATAGGTTTAAATTCTCTAGTAGATATGAAAGTAACGGATTCAGTATTAATATTAGACCATTTGCCATGTGTTCTTAGTCTCTCCAGTAATGATACACGTGATGAATATTGTCGTAATACTGCAAATAAAATTAATGAACGGGCCAGAACAGTTACTACTTGGGATAAAGATAAATCGAAATTATATACTGATAATTTGAAACATATTGAATTTCCCTCGTCAGGTTCATTTGAATATCTGAATAATTTTCTAATAAATACATTGA